>CM052210.1:12923056-13145546 GCA_028454225.1 Lasioglossum leucozonium | reverse complement strand
ATCTCCCGGTAGTAATCGAACTATTTTCGAGGAATATTGATGTCGACCACCACCGAACGGTCGTGAAGATGAGACTTCGAACGTAAGTATACGATCGTCTGATTCGGTAAATAAAATTTTTCGAAACCAAAAAGCACGCGTGTTCACCTTCTCACCCGTCGCATACTGTGGAGAAGAGAGATAAGTTGTTTCTTATTGTTCCGCGAATTACCATTTCGTACCCGGCCTCGCAGGTGCACATGTTGGGTCCGGTGCATTGCTGGAAGGGTCCTCCGCAGTCGGCGCAGAAGGGCTTACAGACGTGTTTCGTGGTCTCGTCGCCGTCGAAGTAGTATCCGTCGTGGCAGGTGCATTGGCTGGGAGAAGTGCAGTTCCCATTGACGCAGGCGTTTTCGCAGAGGGGCTCGCACGTGAACGGATCATCGGGGCGTTGCACGTAGCCCGTCTTGCAGGTGCACACGTTCGGCGACGTGCACAGAGCGTGCACGCAGGTGGGAGTGCAAATCGCCTCGCAAGTCTGCGGACAATTCGTTTCCAAAGGTATTTCAAACGAACGGGTACGCAGCAACGTGTCAAGTTCACGCCGAAGCAACAAAATCTGAGGGACCCGCGAGATGCGTTCTACATATTCGGAATAGGGTGAACCGGTGGTCTGCAAAGAGCAGCAAATTTGTTTTCTAATGACGCGAACTTGATCTGTGTAAGGGTGAATGTGGCGTGGGAAACCTTCGTCTTCCAGTTACGGTAGTAGCCGTTGTAGCAGGTGCACTCGTTGGGGCTGGAACAGTACGCGTGTTGCTTGTTACAGTTGGTGTAGCAGACCGGCTTGCACCTGGACTCCCCCGCATCCCATTGGTATCCAGGATCGCACTCGCAGTCGTACGGCTTGTTACACTTGCCGTGTTCGCACGCGTTGCAACGTGGCACGCAAACGTGATTGCTGCCGCTGGCTTTGTCGTAGAATAGATCGCAGTCACAGAAGTTCGGCCGTGTACACTTGCCGTTCACGCAGGGCGGATCGCAGACCGGCTGGCAAACGTTGCCCGAGTCCAATTTGTAGCCGCGGCAGCATTCCCTCACCATAGTATAGTCGGTGTAATACTGAAACGCCGGAAAATCGCGTCAACGAACGATCGATTCGGGCTACAATCGCGCGAGTCGTTCTTCTAAAATATTCTCCTACAGTTGTTTCATGAAACTCGGATAAAACGAGTCGAGGATACTTAGGAAAAATCTTCTTGGCAAACATTTTCTATCGAATCCCTATCAAACCGAAGATGACGAGTGATGGTTTCAGTTACATACGATGCAGAATTTTGAATGTACAGAACGAACCAGCCGAATTAACGAAAGATCGAGATGGGCGAACGCCGCGCTATCTTCTTTCCACCCGATCTCCGGTTTGGCCGGTGTCGCTTACCTCTGTCCTCTCGTTCCATCGCGTCTTGATTTTGTAGAAAATGCACCACCACTTTCTCACGCGATACGTCTCGAGATACGGGACCACGCGCTCCCTCGTGTAACTGGAAACGTAGTTTGGGTATTCTCGGTAAATATTATGTCGGTTTCATAGTATCGGACGGGGTAACGCTGGGGATGCGATTTGACTTACCTGACCCGTCTGTTGCAGTCGCCGACACTGTCACTTTGCACTAGCAAATTCGTGTTAACGGCGATTTCGAGTAGACCGACGGCAACCACGACCGAAAGGAGCCTCATTTCGCGATGTATCGTTGAACGAACGTCCGTGCTGCGACTAATTGCTCTCGCCGGACTACAACGGAGCGCTCTTATGCTCCTGCCCGCGTCCCGTCCAGACGCGAAACAGGAAGCCGAGCGATACCACTTTTTTGGACAATTGGGAAGCGCCGAATGCCTCGATATGGACTCCCTATCAGTCGTTTCCATACGGTTCTTTTTGTTCCTTTATTCGTCCATCGAGTTTACAAAAGCTCCATCGGTGTCTACCGGCGCACAATGGTTCGAAATCGCCAAAACGTGGCCAATAATCACTTTTTCAACTTCGTCCAAAATTAATGAAATTTATGCCTATAGCTTCTTAAATGTTCAAACTAAGTTGTACCACAAATATAAATTGCTAAAAATCACCCATTATTGTTCCAGAACAGTTTGAAAACAAGCAAAAATGCAATTTTAAGATAGACTGCATTTCTTCCCGAAATTGAGGATGTTTGTCTCATCACACTTTTTTATGAGTAATATTTATACAAAAACTAACTACATAGTGTTAAAGAGCGTTCTTTCGGCTATGTGTATGTGTAACTTTTAACATTATACTAGATCGGAGAATGTCTTCGATTTTTGGCCACGTTTTGGCGATTTCGAACCACTGTGCGGCGCAGTGCGGCGCGTGGCCGCGTGGCGCCTAGCTGCCCGTTCACGGTTGCTACTTTGAACCGGACGCAACATCGCAATGACCGTTCCAACGCTTAACGGAATGTTCTTACATTGCACCGGACATGTGCAGAACATCGTAATAATCTACTCTGGTATCGCACACTCGTTCGCTCTCATACGCATTATCCCTACGGGCGGGCGGGCTGGGGCGAGGCGGGTACCCGACAGGGTCGTGGTCGTCCACCGGCGCCTGGCAGTCCGCTCGCGCTTGTTACTCTACGCATCGCAATAATCTAACACGCAATTTCTCTCGCCCTCCCAATGTGCCCACGGGTCGAGTCGGGTACTCGCCGCGAGGCGATCGCCGTCTACTGCGCGAGGACGCATCGCTGTCTGCCCTTGACGCCGGTCTCCTTTCTGTAGCCGTGATTGCAGATGCAGTAGTTGGGCGCGGTGCAGGTGCCGTTGGGACATCCACCGACGCAGATGGGCAGGCATCGGGTGCCGGTCGGGTCGTTCGGGTCCGCGACGTACCCGCGTTTGCAGCGGCACTGGTTCAGGCCGACGCACTCGCCGTTCAGACAGGGGGATTCGCAGAGAGGTTCGCCGGTTTGCGGGATTCTGGGTGGGACGCAGCGGCCGGACTGCGGGTCGGGCGTGTAACCGGCCTCGCACATGCAACGGTTCGGGCCGACGCACCTGCCGTACTGGCCGCAGCCGTACCGGCACATGGTGGGGGACTCCGTGGGTCTCGGCTCGGGACACCTGCCGGTCTCCGGGTCGACGACGAGTCCGTAATCGCAGATACATAGGTCTGGTCCGACACAGACCCCGTGCGACCCGCAGCCGTTCCTGCACTGGAACGAGCTCACCGCCGGCACGCATCTGCCGGTGTCCGGGTCCACTCGGGAGCCCACGTCGCACACGCACCTGTTCGGGCCGACGCATGTCCCGTTCGCACCGCATCCGTACCTGCACAGAGGCCCGGTACTCGACTCACCGGTCAGGGGCACGCAATCGCCGTTCGAGTCGCGAGCGAAACCGATCCTGCAGTTGCAGACACCCGGCGCGACGCACTCGCCGTTCGGGCATCCTCGCGGGCATTCCGGGACACAGCTGCCGGAAGCGTCGTTCCCGTAGCCCGGACTGCAGCTGCACACACCCGGAGCCACGCACTTCCCGTTCAGGCATCCTCTCGGGCACTGCGCCGCGCAATCGCCGTTCGAATCGCGGGCGTACCCGTTCCCGCAGTTGCACACGCCAGGTGCGACGCACTCGCCGTTCGGGCATCCCCGTGGACATTCTGGCACGCAGCCGCCGGAAGCGTCGTTAACGAAGCCTGGACTGCAGCTGCACACACCTGGCGCAACGCACTCGCCGCCCTGGCATCCTCGAGGACACTGCGGCGCGCACTTGCTGGCCTGGTCCAGAGCGTAGCCTTGCCTGCAGTTGCACACACCTGGAGCAACGCACTCGCCGTTCGGACAGCCCCGAGGACAGTCTGGCGCGCAGCTGCCGGCGGAGTTCAAGGTGAAGCCTGGCGTGCACCTGCACTCGCCTGGGGAAACGCATTCCCCTCCGGCGCACCCCTTCGGACAGCTGGGAGCGCAGGTCTCCGGGTCTCCCGGCGGGTTCGCGTACCTGAAGAACGTGGAATATTTAGGGACGACGCGCGTCAATGCAATTTCGCCGAATGTGGTTCGCGCAATGGCGTGGAAATGAAAGAAACGTTCGACGTACCCTTCGCGACAGGTGCACACTCCAGGCGCGGTGCACTCTCCGTTGCGACAGCTCTCGCAGGCTGGCACGCACCTCTTCGGTTCGATCAGCGATGCAGGATCCGGAGAGGGTTGCAACACGAAGCCAGGCTTGCACCTGCAGACCCGCGGTGCCACGCAATCGCCGTTGGTGCAGCCACCAGGGCAAATAGGCTTGCACTCACCGTTCACCTCGTCGTAGCCCAACTTGCAGGCGCACACGTCAGGGGAGAAACAGTAGCCGTCCTGCATGCAGGGCATGCGGCAAAAAGGCATGCACACGCCCTCCTGTGGGAACCAGTTCGCTGGGCAGCTGCACTGGTCAGGCGCGGTGCACTTGCCCCCGAAACAACCCTGAGAGCAGCGTGGCTCGCAAGAGTCGGACGTTAAATTTTTCTCGTAGCCTTCGCAGCAGTCCAGGATAGTGATCATTCCGTTCGTCTGTCGACGAATACGAGCCGTTAATTGGATTGTAGGCATTTTTCTTTTCGTTATAATGTACAGGGTGTTTTGTAAATGGCGGGCGAAACTTTATTGAGTAGTACTATGTTGATGTAACCATTTTTTTTCTTCTCTAAACATTAAGAATTTATTTCTAAAGTTTCGTCCACCGTTTACGAAGAAATCGAATTATTTAATCCGCACGTATGCGACTTTATGATCTCGATGACGGTGAATGAACAATATCGGGATGCGTCCCGTAGAGCTAGTGTTGCAGGGCAAAGTGTATGAAATAAATTAGGCTATTTTTATGTAAATCGCGTTTGCGTGAACGTATACGTGTAAGTAAAATTGAGATAACGAAAATGTTATCATTGTCGATGTTGATATAGTTTATATTGTATAATACACGTATAGATACCACGACGGAATTCGGTGTACGAGTTGTTCGTTGTTTACGAAGAGATTTGTTAGTTGTTTCGTGTACGATCGAATAGACGAATTATGCATTTACCGTTCCGTCGTCAGGTGTTGTTGTCGAGGGAAGAGTGTTGTGTGGAAATTGTCTCGTGACGTTCAAAGCCACCGCATCTGCGTAGCTGGAAGCACATACACACACGCACACGTAGTATGAAAACATAAACGGATCGACGAGCTCACGTTGCCGTGATAACACGAGGGGGCCAAAGGTTACGCGTTCTTACGCGAACGTCGCACGCTGCGTTTCAATCTATTATAATTTTTGAGCGACGCGCTCGGAACAGGCTCGCTCGGCCCGAGCTTCTCGAACGTTCGCATTCGTTCCTGCGTTCTTCGACATTTTCCATGAGAATTACCAAAACGTCTACAACGTATGCTCGACGAAATATGCTCCAGTTATTTCAGAAAAAATTTTCGTAAAATCATATTCTTTTCGCAGCGTCGGGAAGACCTTTAACCCTTCGCGCTTGGGGTTACTTTAACTTCAAAATCGCTTCTTTTGACCTAGAATTCAAAGTACATATTCTGATCTAATGGATTGATAGAACTGTTTCCACACATGAATTTTTAACAATTTCGCGAATACGTACGAACTTAATGATAATCTTTTGCAATAGTTCGTATGGATATTATTGCAGAATTTATTGTCTTTTGTAACTGTTCGGACCAGAACCTGCTATGCAACAATTTCGAGCAGAAGAGGATCTCGAAGGTTCGAAGGGTCGCGGTTACGCGAGTAGAGCACGCGCGCGAAAGAATATGCAACTCACGGCATGGTCTTGTAACAAAGTCCAGCGATGGCAGTGGCGTTGTTGGCGCCTCCCTGGCCCGGTCTACCCCCTTTGACACCTGTGCGGGCCCGATGCCCACCTTTCACGCCCTCGACCGCCATCGTGTCGACGGCGAAAAGCGTGAGCAACGACGCGCATACGATCACCGTCGTCCGCATGTTGATCATGTGAGCGCGAATAGAAGACTGGTTTCTTATTTTCGTGCGGAGCGCGATCGCATCGATCCCGATAACACCGAGCCGGGCCGGGGTCACACCGCCTTTTACCATCTTCCAGCGATCCCGGCTGCGTAGTTGTTCGCAGAAATGTTTATGGATCCGCCAGTGGCGAAACTGACCGAGTTCATAGAAATCAGCTTTGCGAACGCGCGCACCGACCGAACCGCGGTCTCAGATTTTTCTCTAATCTCGCGTTCCTCGAACCGACCGGAACGCACCGTTCTCCGTGCAAAATTTGCAAAACACTGTACACAGACTCCGTGGAACCTGAGATCATCGTCTGTCTGCTTCTTAGAATCCCTCCTGCCCGGAACTGTTTTGCATTACAGCTAGATATTAAATAGACGGACGCGTACACTCGGTGGACGATTGCCTGCCGGAGACCTTGGATCGCTCGCGGAAGAAGCGGGCCGTTTCCATTGTGTTTCTCTATTTTTCTCGCATTCCCGCCTTCGGATTTGCTCCGACCAGGCTCCCGTCACAACTATTTTGGTTTCGCCGGATAGAAATATGCCGTTTGTCTTGCTAGGTGTCAGCCGGCATCGGAGTCCTTGGATCTCGTACAGGTAGAACATAAATCAGCCCGCGTCATTTTTCTTCCAGCAGTGTTCTTCAGGATTTCCTGAATCCTCTTTTCATTTCGAAATTCATTTTCCAGCGTGGAAGAACGATTCTACGCTTCTGCTGGTTGGCTCGATGGAAACGAACTAACTGCATCGACCGTATCTAGATCGTGTGATCGGACAAAATTGGGTGTAATTCGAAGCAAAGCAAAGACACTGGCAGAATTTCAAAATTGTATTATTTCCATTCCACCGAACCGACCGTCCGGATCAAATTCGATCTCGATCTACGAAAAACATCCAGGCCCCGGCAGAAGGGTGTCGATGCATCCCCTTTAAAATCGTTACAATAGCCGGCTGGCTGAAAAAAACCTGCAGCATGTGGCGCGTTGCGTTTACGTAATCCTCCGATACCGTTCGACAAAGGACGCAGTTCGTTCGTGTACGGGCGATAGACGAATCGCGAGTCCGCGAAGCGCGATGGCCAAGCTCTCGTGTGCCATTTTCTATTTACGTACCGAGCCAACGGCGTAAAAATCGCTCGGAACTGCCTGCAGAGGCGGTATAAAAACGGGGGATCGTTCCAAGAGTCCGATTTCCCGGGCGAAAAACGGTCGAGTTGCGATTACCGCGCGATCGCGTGTCGCGATCGAGATATCGTCGCGTAAATGGGAGCCCCAGTAGCGCGAAGTGAAACGCCTGCGTATCAGATGTGTACGATGCACGCGGCACGTTATCGTCGCGAAGCATGGCGACGCATTACACGCATTGCGAATCGTTTGCTGCGATAATCGACGCGGCGCAATCGTAATTCCGAGTCGGCCGGGGCTGTTCTTTCTCGTTCACGTTCGACGCAGTTTCTCGACGTTCCCGGCCGATTCATTACGAATTTATTATTATCGATGATGTCAGCGGGTAAGTGCAGCCTCGGGAGCAGTCGCAGGCCCGGTTATCTTCGGCGCGCTCGTTGATACGCCGCGAGTGCAGTCTCAGCAGACCCCGAGGATTCCGATGCGCGTTGAATCTTTGACTAGGCGACCTCTTTGGTATCGTTCGCATCATTTGCTACAGCTCGATGAGGACCTCTGGAAGCGCGCGAGCGCCTCCTCGGATTGTTGCGCTCGATCACAATTAATCGCGAGCCGCTCTCTTTCTCTCTCTCTCTCTCTCTCTCTCTCTCTCTCTCTCTCTCTCTCTCTCGGATCTACGGTTTATCCGGGCTCTTTCACGAGCGTTCCGGAGCCGCCTGATCTACGGGCCCGTTCCTCGCCGAGCGCTCGACTTTCCTGGCTGCCGATATCGCGAGCCGTCCATTCATAAAGTTCACGCGACGCGACCTCCCAGATAACTTCCGCCAAAACTTCGGCCGACCACGTGGATAATTTCGGGAAAACGTCACTCGCTATCGGCTCGTAAAAATAGACCGCTAGAACCCGGCCGGTCACCGAAAATAGTCCGATCATGTCGCAATTACAACGCGATGTAACGCCGATTAAGTGCCGGATCGCCGAACAGTATCAATTGTTGCTCCCAGCTCGGACGCTGCGAGATATTTCGCAATGATACAGCCAATGACTCAATCGATGCTCTGAGTTAGTCAGACGTTCTCATCCGCGAGCTCCGATCTCGTCGAGCATACATCCTCGAACTTTGACCTCGCTGCTGTACCGGCCCTCGCGAATACTAATGGTAGTTATACACCGAGATACCGAATTTATATTATTATATATATATTATATATTACATCGACTAACCAGACTCGCGTGTCCACGGCTGACGTAAATTGTTATCGGGGGGCTCGATGGCCACGTTGACGTAAACGGGCCCCGGAGGAAAGTGTCTTGTCGCCGTACACGCCCCGACCACGGATAATCTAATCGGCGCTGTTTTTCTGCCGGACTGCAGCCTCGTGTCCACTCGACGACACGCTTCTATCGACCAGTGAAACTTTCCGATAGCATTGTCAGTCGATTCGACCGTCCGGGAGCGGAGATTGCCCCGTGGGGCACCGGTTCTGGCTCCGTTGGGAGCGATAAGATCGCCAAGAATCGAAGATGCAAATATCATCTATCGATGCGCGTATACAAAAAAATTCGATTTCGAGAGTTTCGCGTTCAGAATCGCACGCGAGCCCGAATTGCCCCGTGGGGCATACAGCTGGCTCCCAGAAGGTCGACGGAGCCACGCCCAATTCGATACTCCGATCTACTCGACTACTTTCTCCGTGATCACTCGCCCCGATACATTGCCCCAAGGGGCGATCGCGAGCAGCGAGGCGCTCCGGCAGGATCTACGGTCACGTGGACAGGCGACAGAAGGATCGATCGCGGTCACGTTCAGCCTTGCACGCTGGACGAGTCCCGCGTAAGGTCGTAAACCAGTCCGGTCGGATTTTTCTCGGTCCGTAGACGAGCCTAGCGGAGCCGAGCGGAGCGAAGCGGTGTGGAGCGGAGAGCCGACTCTCTCGCATCCGCCTCCGGAATCGCACGTGAGATCGTGACTGGAACAATGGCACGCGAACGCCTCTGGCGCGACAGTTTTCTCGGCGACCTCTCTTCCGTGAAACCGACCGGCCCTGGAAAAACGCGAAGTCGCCGCCGGCTGCTTTCTTAACGGATTAATTGAGCTGGATCGCTGGATCCCGCGGCTCGGCCGGCCGGCCCGTGTCGATCCCCGATCGATCGGTACACCGGTCACGCGCTCTTGCGCGGACACATCGGGCTCGATTGCAGAGGAATCTCGTCGTAGATGTGCTCCGGGGTCGTCTCGCAGCCGAACGTCTGCAAGCGGATCCGAGTCGACGGAGGACGGTCGTAGTGGTCGTCCTGCAGGAAATCTGAGGAGAAAAAGTTTTATCGCTTTTTCGTACAGTGATTTTTCGGTTCGTATGTTGGGAAACGAGAACACTGATGGATAGATCGTGGCTGTTTATACAGATATGGATCTCTACGGAGCACTTTACGAAGAATGCAGACAACGATAATGCTCGTTACTCTGTCATGGGTCGATTTGCAATTTAAAGAAAATCTCGATAGACATCGTTGAACATTTCAGACTTCAGAAAAATGCATGCGAACACTGGCACGGCGAGATCACAGCGATCGACACAGGCAACTTACCGCGCAGAGTGCCGGATATTCGAAGGCCAATGGTGGCAGCGCCGTTCGCATAATTGCTGGTGGGATCGATGCTGGGGATCGTGAGTATAGCGCCAGCCTCGGGGGTGGACGTGAAGAACGCCGGGATCTCTCTGACGGGGGACTCTGAAATTCGAAGCGGACGGATTTCGAAGAGTCTCGGGCGGCGCTGGCGCTGGGAAATGTTCCCCGAACAATATTTTAAATAGGATTTTGCTGCGAAAAAGCTCCGGCAAGAGAGAAACGGCACGAGAGAAACGATCTAATCCGCCGGCGAGTAATCCACCGCCTCGGAACGGTTCAAGATGGCCGCGATAGGATTACAAGGATGAGATCGGGGTCAAGGACGGCCGGATTTCACCGAGACCCGTGGAGATGCGGGATTAGAACGTGCCGATGATACTCACGGGGAGAGGTGTTCACCATGGTAGGACACCTCTTGTCCATGGTGCCGGTGTTCTCTTGGCCCTTCGTCTTCTCCACCTCGTAGATCGAGACTCTGGCCGACTCGAGCAGCTTCGATCGCATGTGCAGCACCATCGCTACCGCTACCGAGGTCAGGCCCAGGGAGATGATCGAGGCCACCACGATTAGGGCGACGTCCAACGGGATCGAAGGCAGGTGCATCATGTCTGAGAAGAATTTATTGATTCGGAACATGGTTTCGAGAGAATGCCTCTTTCGCGGGGTCCTCGGCGCGAGACGCGAAAGATTTCAACCGATAGAGCATCTAGATCTTAGCTGTCGAGAAGACTCGTAAATTTCAGTTTTTGTTTTCGAGAAGATCAAAGCTGGACGGGGATGCACCTCTTCCTTCTATTTTCCTCGCGATCGACCCGGTCTCCATGGTTACCTTTGTGAATATTCTTCACATAATCTGATTTCAGAGGCGGCATCTCCTGCAAATGGTCCTCTTCGACGGCCTGGTGCCCGAGGAACGGGTTCTTCATCGCGAACTTGTCCTTCTCCAGGTTCCTTCGACTTTCTGGGACCGAGACTAGGACGATAACGGGCCTGGCGGTGCTCGAACTACCGCTTTCGGTCGTCTGTGTCCTAGTTCTAGGTTGATCCGGGGTCGTTTCCGGGCTGGTTGTTTTCGGGAGATCATCCGTCGCGACGGAGGCCTCGTCCGTGGCTGGATTACCAAAATAGAGGAAAACCGAAAGTTATTTTGCAGCGTATAAAATAATTACTCGTCCGGCGGAAACGAACCGAGATGCAAGGTGCGTTTCTCATGCGCGCGCGCGTGCTCGTGGCTTCGGAGTGGCGGAAACAAGAGTTTTAAAAACAACTCGCCGACAGAGCTAATATTGAACAGGATCAACAGTTGCACCAGGCGAGTCAATATTTGACGTTTGCTCTCTTTTACCTTCCGTCGCCGTTCCCATCGTCTCGGTGGTCTCGGTAGGGGACGCGGATTCCTCTCGATCGCCTGGGAGCGTGATGTTGGCAGCCTCCGCGATTTTTTCGGGACGCAGCCGGACCTCGACGCACACGCCGGTCACGGCGTCGCACCTGTTGTCACCGCAGCCGCACGGAAATACGCAGTTCGGTCCCCAGCGGCTTTCCGCGCAGGACTCGTTGCACCTGGAAGGTAAAGACCGCGGTTACGCGCGCGAACAGGTCCGACCGAGATGATCGAAGCCGCGCTTTATTAGGCGAGTGCAGCCGGTTCGATCGACAGGCGCGGTTTACGCAATCCGAGGAAGTCGAAGTCCTCTGGTAACGCGGACAGGAAGCACCGTTTTTCCTCGGTTCTCTATAAATAGCCGCCGGAATAATCCTCGCGTTGCACAATACCACTCTCGCGAGCGGTTTCTCAGCTCTGAGACTTTATGGATCTGTTCCTCGTTAACGGGGCCGATCCGTCGCGAAGAGCTGCTGCTCGTTGCCGTTGAGCAATAACGCGTCGCGTCGCGCCGCGCCGGACCGCCATCTTTTCGCTATGGGGAAATCTATGCATCGGAGATGCGATCTTACGTTCGTCCACGTAATCCTGCCGGGCATCCACACTGTCCGCTTACGGGATCGCAGTACACGTCCTCGGCGCAGTTGCATTTCTCTTTGCACTCCGCGCCCCACGTGCCCTCGCCGCACACTGTCAACAGAAGATACACGTGGAATTTCGAAACAACAGCGTATACGCTTTGGGGAAAGTTTATTACTTCCCCGGAACGCGAGAACTGCCGGGAACATTTTTTTTCTCCAAAAGTTATAGCTTTTCCTCTCTCGGGAACCTAAATGTTTCTCCCAGCTATTCAGCAGAGGTTATCGATTTTTCGACGTGACTTTAAATTTTCCGTTGAACCCAAACAAACCTAACGCGAACAGCATTTTTCCAGCTCCAATTCGAGCCCCTGAAAGTTGCAAACTTTTCACGGGAATACATTCTAAAATCGATTCGAAGCGACCCCTCCTTCTCCGAGTTGTTCATCTGAATTTAGCGACGTGCATCTGAATGTTCCTTCGAACCTATATAATCTTATTATGAACGGACCACCTCTGATTTAAGTCTTCGACCGTTAAAAATGTCTTACGGGAACATTTTCTGAAATTGATTCGAATCTCATGAAGTCCAGTGAATTCTATCCAGTTGGGTTGCTGGTGAATTTTCTTAAAAGCCCATTATATATACGTGCGAACCAAAGTGCGCTCTTCCGCTTTGAATTTGAGTCTACAAAAGTTCGAGCATTTTCGCGGAAGCGGCGTTTTTCGAAGCGATATTTTGCAAACGGCGCTCAAAGCGAAAGCAGCAGAGCTTCCGCACGAGGATCCGGGTTCTGTTTTACGGCGGAGAACGCCGATTTCAGAATCACGATGGCCGCTCGCGCGAAAATTGCCGGCCGCACGCGTTCTCGCGATCGTGGAAGGTCGGTCTGTTTCATCGAGCGTGAAATGTATCCGGCCCGGCGGAGCGTTTCGCGCCTCGCGCGCTTCAAAGTCCGTGAAGCTCCCGGAAACGAGACCGATCGGTCGCTTTATCTCTTTCGTTTTCGTACGGCGCGATCGTGGATCCTCGGCCAGCGACCCGTGAAACAGCTCTCGATTGCGCGAAAATTTTCCTTTTAGAGATCCCGCTAAACCGACGAACGGACTCTCGCCGAATCGCGGTAAATAAAATTAAGGGAGACGGAGACTCACCGCTCGCACAGTCCTCTCCTCCGAAGCCAGGATTGCACTGGCAGCGGCTCGGCGAGACGCAGACACCGGAGAAACAGTTTTCGCAAAACGGCTTGCACTCGATCTCGGCCTCGTCGTCCGGTGACATCATTTGGTAGCCCTCGCAGCACTCGTTCACGGTCCTCGTCCTGGTTTCTGTCTGCAAGGAGAGCATCACCCGTCAAAACACTCTTTAACACGAAATCGAAAATGTATAAATGTCAACTCAAAGTAGACGGCGGATCTTTATGGAAAATAAAAATTTTCTACCTCATTTTTCTTTTCTTATATAACAGCATTATTATTAAATTAAATCTGCTCATTTTTCTCATAAATGCGTAAGATGCCTACTTACAAGCTCAGTAACTCCGCGATTTTCTAACATTTTCGCATTCAAGAGCATTGGCACATGCAGCTAAGAGTTGGATCTCGAGTCTTCTAAAAAATTAGGTATCCTCGTTCAAAGTCTTCCCATTAAAAAAAAAATTCTCAAACTTCACCAATTTCTTCTTCTGGAAATGTCCAAGTCCGAAAAGGACGACGAGTTCGCTTAAATAGCGAAGTCTATTCCAAGTGGTCCATCAACGATAAGAGCGCGGCATTCTAGCGGAGCCTTTAGCCGGTCGCGGGGTGTTAAATCGAGGCGAGAGTGTCCGCTCGATCCAAATGGAGTCGCGAAACTCGAATTCGATAAAGCAGCGGGTCGCCGTTGGGCAAACGGGCCGGTAGTTAAGGAAATGATTAGGGGAGAAAAAGTAGGCCGTAAGGACGCCGTTGGTTTTGGCAAAGCCGTGCTCTGCCGGGGACCGTTTGGACCGGATCCCACTTTCCTCTCGGACGATACGGATCGTCAAACGGGAGCGGGAACGGGAGCGGGAATGGGAGCGCGCCCTCGCGAAACGAAAGCGAGTGGAGGCACGTGCAAACGTGTAACCGTTCCGTTCGTAATCCGTCGTAAGTGGATACGCGCGAGAAAAGCTAAGTCCGCGTCCATAAACCAACCCGCGCCCGCCCACTCCTTCCATCCGAGCGCTCTCACTTCCTCCGTAGATCGCGGCCGCTCCGATTCTGCCTCGATCGTTTTACACGCGAGTCTGAGCGGAACGATTGCGCCTCCTTTTTCTCGCTCCTAATCTTCGATCGCGTTCCTGCACGCTAAATCCGCTCGCCAAACTGGATCGTTTTCGATCCAACCGTCCATCGAATAAATTAGATCGATCTTTCTCGACATTGCCCGATCCTCGGGCGACTTCGGGAATTTTCTTTTTAAACGAAAATACTCGGGATTGCGATTCCAAATTTGGCAGGATCGTTGAGCAGAATTCGAGAAATGCATCCTAATTCTCTCAGGCAGATCCCCCGCTGAATCCTTTCGATTCACACGGCTCGTGAAGACGATCTTGGCAATTTTTCTAAAGAAAAATGTCTTCGCTTCAAATTAAACATACTCGGATTTAAAAAAAGAGAAAAAACCTGAATTTAGTTCGCGTTAATCAGCGCTTGCTTATTTCCCGATTACTACAAATTGTTTGTGTTTCGCGGTGCACGCTGTGCAAACATTTCTCGCGAATTGCGTCAAAGACATCGGTCTCGAATAGAAATGACATAATTCAGGCCGTGAAGCGTGTCTCCCACAATTCCATCGGTCCGCTAATCATTTACGATATCCGCAAATCCGTAGATAAGATCCGAGACGACACTAAATCCGGAGCACGGAGGTTTAAGGACTGTTTCCAGAGGCGCGTTAAGTGGCCAACCTAGTATATTGCACCGCGGGAGCTCTTTATACATAAACCAAAGCCCTAAACCGAGCGAAACTGTTAGCAAGTTGGTTCGCAGGCTTGAGCGCTCGATTAATCGATCAACGTAGCAAACACGTTCGCCGCGGAGCTACTGTACACGCAAGTTCAGGATCACGTTCCCGAATCACGACCATAATCCTGCTTATGGCGCTCCGAACGAGGTAATAATTCAGAGGGACACTGTCTAAAACCGGATAAACGTTCGACGGGCTCCGATCGAACGAACGCGAATTTACTGCGCCGACCACGATCTTCGGATTCGGATAAGGAAATCGGCAATTTCCTTCGGCTGACCCCACACTGGAGCAACATCTACGAGCTACTTCTTTTATCGGTCCGTTACTACTTTTTTGTTGCTTAAGTTGTGGACGTAGCTTTACGTTGCTTCCGGAACCGAGGGGACCGACCTACAAAAATTGCCAGCCTTCCGGGTCTCCGGAGCTTGTCGTGCCGATCGGTATAGTCGAAATCGTGACCAGCACAATGTTGCAATAGTTCGGGGCACAAGCAAGGCAGTCATTTCTTCGCGTCGCTTCTAATACTAAATATGATCGTAAATATTTTTTACCTGATTTGCAATAAACTGGAGCGAAAGAAATTGTTTACTTACTGTTACTGTTTTATTAGATCGAGTCATAAGTAACTTTCGGTTTCTTTTTTATCAGACATTTATTTTGCTTTCATTAAATAACAAAATTATATTAATTTATTATTTGCCACTGTTCTCCCATTTTCCTGGCAGTTTAATTCAATAGATTCGAGATAAAAATACAATAGATTCTACCTAGCTGCATCGGAAGTTACTCACGACTCGACCTAATACATTACGCCTACACATTTTGTTTTTCTAAAATCCAATGATCTCGGCAGAGGCAAGTGCGGAGGCTCGAAATTTTCTCCGGGGACTCGTAGGAGCAGCAAAAGAGCGACTTTCGACTGCCGCGAAAGAGGCCGGTGCGCAAAGTTCGTCAGCGATGTACAGCCGTCTGCGAAGCCGTCCACAAAGTGGATGCACTCGCCATCGTCGCCGGCACAATGTTGCAACGGGCATTTCCCGGTGCAACGACGACGGAGCTAGTTGCGCAAGCAAATACGGTTCGCGGATTAATCGCATCAGCTAGCGAGGCTACGCGACGCGCGGGCAACTGGAGCAGCCGTGCTCCGCATCAAAACCGATTTCTCCCGGCGCGGCGGCGGCGGCGGCTGTATAAATCATTAACACTCTTCGTCGTTCCGAAATTGTTCCTTTCACTGTCCGTCTAACGGTTGCCGCGAGAAAAGATACGCGAAAATCCACGCACAATCGTCCACGCGTCAATTAACGATATCATACGCGAAGCTTACAACATCGAGAGCCAGCTCCATTTCTCGAGCCGAGCATACCGCTGTAACGATACCGAATGGACGCCGGATTTAATCTATATGCCCTGGAAACGCGAAATATTCCTGCTCGTAGATCATTCGGTCACGTAGCCGATCGACGTAATCCCGGCACCACCTGTTTCCGTCTTTCGCGAACCGTTTCCTCCGGTCCGCGGCGGGTTCGGGATCGGGTTTCCCTGTCGGGTCGCGTTCCCAATTTATTCGAGGAGAAACTACTCGCCGCTAATTGGAGGGAAACCCATTTTTCCCTCCCACCGCGTCCGTTTCCGCGAACTCGCGAATAAAGACATTAGCCGACGCTCCGATCGCGCGGTCGATCTTTGGCAATTTTTTTCCAAGAAAGGTGTCGCGGTGATCGCGATTCCAAACTTGGCGGAATCGTTGAGCAACGTTTGCGGAATACACCCGAATTTTCTCAGGCAATCGTGATCGTTTTCTTCGAAGTTACAGCGGGAAACGTTCGAGAAGATCGATGCATGTACTGCTGGGAAATGGGAGCGGCAAAAGAAAAAACAGAAACGAAAGGAGGACCCGATGATAAACATTTGGTTTTCCCCGCGGTTCACCTGTTCCACGAGCGAAACCGGGCGGCCGCTCGCCTTCCGCGTGCAACCATGCTCCCCGATCAACGAGTAATCGCCGTTCGACGTTACTCCGAGATATCTTGAAAACCGCTTGGCACTCATCGGAAATATTTCGCGTAACTCGAACCGGTGCGGCGCGGCGCGTCGAAAAATTATGCGAAGGGGAAAGCTGGCTGGAGCGTTTCCGTGAGCAAAGATTTAATACTCGGGAATCTTGTAAATATTTATTGAAAAACCGATTAAGTCGATCTTGATCTGACGAAATAGGCCGCTTATAATTCCAGCCGATGCTCTTTCGTTAATTAAATATACCGCGCGCGCGGTACGGGTTTCATAACACGTTGGTCGAGTTCCGTTCGCGTCGGGAATCAATTAAAGCGCGGAATCACTATGATTATGAACGACGACAGATCGATCATGACCATAGTCGCTCGGCCGTAGCGACAACGGGAACGGCGGCAACGATTTGCGCAACACCTGTCTCGTTTTTCGGTGGCCGATCGCATAATTGCCCCTTAACTATGTTCCTACGATGCTCGTAAAGCCGGCACTACGGTCGGTTCGGGGTATCGATTGCTCGCGAACACGTAACCGCCTAAACGTTGTGCAATTCCGGGGGTTTTCTATCGTAGAAAACATCGTTCGGCCGACCTCGAGACGTCGAACGGGGGGCGCCATTTTGCTCCTCTCTAACGTCGCGTTTTCACGCCATGCGCCGCGGACGCGGATCGTTCCATTTTCCATGGAATCCCGAGCACTTTCGAAAAATTCCAGCAGCCCCCGCCGCGTTTTTCCACGTAGGGTCCCTCGCGGTGCCATTTACAAGCGTCGAGCAATCATAACTCCGCCTCGTAATGCGTTCAAGGTCCGCCCCCATTGTCTCGCTAATGCACCCATTGTTGTGCTCTATCGTCGATACAATTTTCGCCGCCGCCGTGCATTATTATACAAACGGTTCGTGCAAAACGTAATCGACGCGATTTTTATCGGACCGACCGGGCTTCCGTGTCTACGACACAGCTTAACCATCGACTATCAACGCGTTCGCCACCACTAGACTGCGGATATCTCTGTACGATATAACAATTTTCTGGTTCAATTGCAAAATACAGTATTTCATAGTTCATTAATTATCATTAATTTTTTTTTTTATAACCAGACGAAACTGATGAATGGTGCAAGAGGATCGTAAGAGGATCTAATCTGTTATTAATGGTGTATCATGGGAGTTTGAGTCGCGAATCGCGTCGCATACGAGTTATGTTTACCGTCGATAAAACTACCGCATTAGAAATCGATACTGTGACTAATCATTCTCTCGATAAATTAACATAGCGAATTCTCGCAGACATTTACGATAGTGCTCTCTCTAATGAGCTGTTTGTAACCGGCGGGGACGAGCTATTGCTCCCTTATGGTTTGCAGATCTGCCGTTCGTATGATTACAGAAGAACTGGCTCGAGACCGGTTCAAACTTCTTCGATTTGCTTCGTAGCAACGAGCATGCCAGTTCTGAAAACGTCGAGAAGCGTGGATTGACACAATTCTATAGAAATACCAGTTTCAAACTTTCTCATACGTTTTTAATCGCAGACATTAGCGTTGGCCTTTCACAGTTCTAGCCGCAGTCTGGCTGAAGTCAGATACCATTATGCGAACGTTCGGGATTGCAGATTCGATTTGCTTCAAACTAGCTCAAACGATTCTGCGATTATTTTATTGTCTCACGGAGACGCAGTGGGCATAATCTCACAAGAAAATCTGTTCCAAACAGTCTCGCACACTCTCGTACCAATTTTAAGTTCGACAAATATTTAATTTTTTGTTTTGGAAGCCTGTACCAATGCTCACGAAGACGCACGATCTTCTAGGAAAATCGTATTTGAACCGCCCCAAACATACCCGAGCCTCTTTCGCCAAGGACCATTGCAACACAGTGTACCTGCCAATCATTGCGCCGGTTCGTTCAGCGATCGACAACGGACATCGACCGTCCATTGGCCGTCGATCGTCGGTCGCGATGCAGTTATTACGTTATCAGTTGCATCCTGCTCGTGCGCAACGCGGTTTCGAAGCGGAGGCGCCCGTCCGGAGTGATCGATACGCAGGGCGGTTTGTTGCAACGCGTGTCGAAATCCGCCCGAGCCGAGCGGAACCCCCTTTACGAATTTTTCAACGGCGAGGAAAATTCCCGCGCGCCCCGTTCGAAAGTCCCTTTTCCGCGCGGCGCGGTCGTTGCGCAAAAACCGTTTGCTCCGCATTACGCGGCGTGATGTTCCTACGCAATAAATATTAAGCCCGCTCCCGGCCGTGAGAGACTTGGCCAACACACGCGATACACGACCGAGAGTTCGATGCTACCACCTGTGTGCACGTGGCCGCGGCTCTTTCTCATAGAAATAATGGCCTCTCATTGTCGGTCGACTGTGTGTACACGCGTATGTCAGTGTCGGTGCGAACCGCTGCCAATCCGATCACAGAACTTCCATATTTTTCATCATTTCCCAATTCCCAACGTCCGCAGTCTAGTTACGAACTTGCGCGAATATTCTTTTTCGAGTACGACGTGTGTTTACGGTCGACGCATTTGACCTAACGACCCGGTCTCTCGGCCTCTTCCGCAACGTGCACCGCAATCTCGCGATCATCTGAAACTCCTCTTTGTCCTAGACATTAGACGTTTTATAGTCGGCTATCCGCCGCTGGATCTTGATGACCTTCCGATCAGAGATCTCTCAGGCGAAACTTGGGAAGGCGATGTGAATTAGATCCCTATCGGACTGGGACACATGCCGGAGAGTGCAAGTATCATAGGCCTCCGGTTGCGCGCGCCGAGAATCGAGCGTAAATTAAACGGCGATTAAACCGCGTGGAAGTTCAGATCCGTGTTCACCCTTCCCGCGGAGGCGTGTTTTCTCTGTTTCAGTAATCGAACAAATATTCTATAACTCATTTAGCAGCCGCGACTGAACTAGCTCTCCGCGTAAGACTCGCGGATGAAATGTAATTCGTGATCGTTCTCGATCGGTGTAGCAAGAGCCCGGGTGGGGCGATGCGGGCAACGTCTAGCAAAAACTAGAACCATAGAGGAAACCGTAATATTCTGTAAGAACCGGAGCTCTCGAGGGCAGCCACTGTATGGGACGACATACTTGAGAAGGGTGGCTCGCGGAATTTCTAGCAGCCGTCGTCGTCGTCGTCGCGGTCGTCGTTTCGCGTTCTCTCGCCGCGCGATTTTCCACTCGAGCCCGTCCGCTGTTGCGTTAATGGGAGCCTCGATTGCGAAACACGCGTGTTCAGGCGAGACCTCTTTTCTCTTCCGGCGCGGCGGTCCGCTATCTCGATCGTCGCGCGTAAACACGTGGAAAATTCGACGCGATCACCATAAACCCCGCCGACTCCTCAGTTTTCCCCGGGGAGAGCGCGGGCGATTCCATTAGCGTCTCCACGAGCTAATTAAATAGAGGCCGTCTGGATTACTTTCCAACGCTTACGAACTACCAAAACATCCCTAGAAACATCGTAGAAAACGATTCGACCGAGAAATTCTTGTGAAAAGTTACCGAATAAAATTTACTCGAAGTTCCAGGAAGCTATCCGAAGCATTCAACGAAAAAACGAATTCTATACATAGACGAAATGATTTTTCCGATCTCTCGAGTCGCCCGATAAATCGCATTTCGATCGCCAAGTACGGTCAGCATCGAGCTTATTTGCATCGAACAACGGGCTCGCTTTCTTCCGGTAGCAATTCCCGTTCGACGTAGATCTGCGATGCCTGGTTACGCAAGCTCCGGCTCGCCGTTAAACTAGCGGAATCGTCTCGGCGTCGATCGATCCGGCCGATAAATCGGAACACAGCCGCTCCGCGATCCCCGGTTAATTGATCTATCTCGGCCGGGGCCGGCAATTAATCGGACGGTGTTCGCGCGTATCGCATAAATTCATCATATCGACCGCGCGTTTTCCGCAACAGATCCCACGGACAATCGGCTCACGATCCTCTCTCTCTCTCTCTCTCTCTCTCTCTCTCTCTCTCTCTCTCTCTCTATCTGTCATTCTCTACGAGCATTAAAAGTGAGAGAGAGAATCGCCGAGGCGAATTCCATCGGGTTAACTTTCTTAATCACGCTAATTATTCCGACGGCTGCCGTTTTCCGCGAGGAAACAGGCAAACCGTATCATTCGCGCGAGATTGATGGCCAGCAGAAACAGCGATCTCGAACTTTCCTCTAATTATCCCGTTGCGCAATCGACGTCCAGTGTGTCCTCCATTTCGCGCGATGACAGTCGCGGCCATGCAAAAAAAAAAAAAAAAAATAAAACACCGAACGGACATCGTGGCGCACGAAAGTGGAACTGTCGATTTAACAAGACGCTGCCCGTCGACCAGGAAATAATTAAACAGAACCGGCGACCAGCCGCCGCTGATTAACAACGATGCTGCTTCGCTTCGCGAGAGAGATTCGGAGAAATAAACACGGTACCGCCCACCCACGCGAGGAACTCGACCGAGATTGCCATTGGTTGGGAAAAAAGCGATTGAAACAGACTTTTCACTAAAAAAAAAACATCAAAGTACGTAGACATTCGGAAAAAAAACGTGAAAATCCATGGAGACGAATAAATCCAGAGTTCGACTACCGTGCTGGAAGCGTGGGTCAGCGGTGACCCGGTAACAGTTGACGAAGATTTAATCACGGTATCGGTCAACGCAGACTAAGTAATAGGAACACGATAACCGCAACGTTACATTCGGAACGAGCTGTTTGCTCGCGGTGGTAATTCCGCGGACCGGAAGTACGGGCGAGGCTACTCGGACCCGAGTGACGATAAGTGTCCGGCGTTCCACGGTTCGGGAAACGCGTCTGCGGCCAAGTGTCTCGGATTCCTGGGTCTGGAAGCGTGTCGCGGGATTTTCCATGTCCGCCGTGAGCAACGAAGCGACTCTGTCCCGCTCGTCCTTTTTTTTCAGCCGTTTAATGAGACGCACACGAGGTGCTCTCGCTTTCCCTGCAATTAGCTCGGAACCCTCTTATCGACCGTGAGAGCGACAAGGACCCGGCCCTCCGCCGCTTGCAGACGAACCCAGAACACCGGAAGACCTGCTGGCTCTATTGCCGCTTGTACGGGGGACTGTTACATCGTCGTTGGCGAATTTACTGCTAATGCGTCGGCCCCTCCCGCCGTGCTACCATGATCATCGATTTTCCATGTTGATACGTTTACAGGAAGTCTAAAAAATTTTCTCTTGAAACTGGTGATTCCCGAGGTTAAGTAACTTAGCGTGGTAAGTGGGCGTGGCTTCGTTGCTCCCAAAGGAGACAGGGTGGTATTCCAGAATGAGTCTATGATCAGCCCACAGTGATATAGAATAGAGTAATTTCAATCTTGCCGCTGTCCTGAGAGAAGGTTCTGTATCGTGATTAAGTGGGCGTGGCCTGATGGCTGCCAATGGAGACCGTGCCCTGTGGAGCAATCTGTATCTACGATTGTTGTAGCGCAGTATACAGCAGGATGAACCTTCCTAAATCAGTGCCCTAGAAAGTGTTTCTATTTGTCTAACGCCTGGCTAAGTGGGCGTGGCTTTGTAGCTCCCGAAGGGGCTAGGGTGGTGTTCCAGAATTAACCTATGACTAATTCACAGTGATATAAAATAGAGTAAACCTGTTCCAATATTGTCAGCGGCCTAGAAAGTGTTTCTATTTGTCTGATAATAACTACTGGCTAAGTGGGCGTGGCTTCGTTGCACCCGAAGGAACCGATACAGTGCCCCGTAGAGCAATCTGTGTCTAAGATTGGTCTAGGGCAGTACGAAGCATCCCTAAATCTTATCGGTGTTCTGAGAGAAAGATTTGTCAATCTTTGAGCTAAATGGGCGTGGCTTCGTGACTCTCGACGGAGCTTCGCGGAGCCGAGCAGTGCCCCACGGGGCAAACAGCGCTCAAACCTTGCCCGAAGTCTTCCGAATGACCTCTAACTAAATTTGTTCGCGCATTTCTAGGTGGCGACATTATCATCCCGCCACAAGATCGATCGAAGTAATTAAGAGACGTTGGAATAAACGGTTAATTAAAATCGCTCGCGCGAGCGCCGCTCCAGTAACCTGTCTCCCTTCTTTCACGAATGCTCTTGCGGCGAGAAACGGACGCAAGGGATGAAAAGTTCTCTCCAAGTCGAAGGTTGACCAAGGAGTCGAGGGGTTTGCTATCGGGAGCACTTTCAACCGTTGACGGTGGTCTAAAATTCGCGGACTGCGAGCAGAAAACCGGAGAGGAGCTTCCGCCGGAGCTATTCAGACAGCACTCTCCGAGCAAGATTAAAGTGGAAAAACTCTGGACCATTCACTATCCGGAGGAGAGAAATTAAGTGAAAGAGATTTTGTTTGACCGTCGGCGAAATCGAGAAGCAAGGAGCGGACGGCAGGCTTGCGGGAAGGTTAAAGTTGAAACTGTGTACGTGGAGAGGTTACCTTTATCTGGTACCGTTCCCGCATCTCGGTTCGCGTCTTCAGGCACCTGGGCGGCAGCTGCAGGCACCAGGTGAACGTGTCCACGGTGACCGGCTCCAGGTACCTTTCCATCGATGTGACCGTGTAACTGAAACGTTCGATCGATTAACTATCCGACGCGATACCCTTTTATCGGGACGGTGTCGGCGTGCCGGAACGCGATAAAACGCCTGGGCTATTGTCAAGTCGCGTCCGCGAAACTGGAGCACCGCTTCAGCGGATTTATTCAACCGGTAATCTCGACCGAAACATTTTCTTATTGCCAACAAAGAACTGAAATTGTTTAATGGAACACTCACTTCTCCAGCCTAGGGCATACACCATCTGCCGAGAGCACCCTGGAGGAAGACACGACCAGCAGGAAGCTCAGCAGCCAGACTCTCTCGATGCTCATCTCAGCAATATCTGCACGGAACATCGATAAGATTAAACGAAAATGTCCAGGTAATTAACGTAAACCTACCGAACTCTAAAAATGACATAATAGAATTTAGATAGATTTTCTATAATTTTTATAACAATATGTGTTTGGATGCAAAAATGTGTATGATCATGTGCTGTGAAACCATCATTATAATTTCAATAATTGTAAAATAAAACACCAGGAACCAGTCGTGTGATTGGCGGTGGTAGGTTTAGCGTTAAAGCAAGAAATCTGAACCAACCGCTCTTGCACTCTTCAGAGACACCAATAAATTCAGAAAGTACATCTTGCACAACGTAGTATCGCGTAACAACAAGTTCTTAACGCGAGGAAAGTTTTAGTAGATTTTTAGCTCGATACTCACGTTAAAATCGTAGTCCGTCAGGTAGGCCTGTCGCGATGTTCTAGAACGTCCCGAGTCTAAACATCCCGAACATCGGCATCGTTGCAAGCTAACACGACGCCCTCCTCGTCGTCGTCGTCGTCGTCGACGTCTCGCGTATCATTCTTTCGCCGGAAGCGGGCAGAGCTGCCGTCTGGACGGCGGGTGTCCCTGTAGAAGTGTCTGGTTACTATCGGTAACACGAGACCAGAGACAATACGATAACACGATATCACGATCATCGAACCCGTTGTATCGGAGTCTGATGGAAAAGCGCGTTTTCCAGAGAAAGTGGTCGGCCACGCGATCGGTGGTCGATCATACGAGAAAGCGTCGCATGTATTCGTTTACAATAATTGCCAAGAACGGGAGTGGCTGTGAACTCTGGCGATGAGGTGACTCGGGAGAAATGCAGAAAGCGGGGCCCTGAGTCACCGCGAACTCCGGTCACGAAACTGAGGGAAAAGGGCCAGAAGGTTCCTGGGAGAGGAGGTTCGGTGTGTAAGGGCCGGTCCATCCATCTTGACCGGTCGAGTCCCACACTCCCCCCGGCATATCACAGACCGGAGGAGGGGGCAAGTGCGTAAATGCATTCCTCCTCTCCCTTAAAAAAAAAGGTATTTGTTTACAATATTAACTCTTTGCATTCTGAATTGTTTTTCAATTTTTGCTACCAGCAGCTCCCAACTGTTCTTATTTGAAATTTACTCTAAAGAACAGTTCCTTTACTGCTACTTATTTTTAACAATTTTTATTATTTTTCTATTGGTTTGAACATGAAAAAATGTCGACTGGGACTCGACAAAGGAGTGCAAAGGGTTGAAATTACAAAATTCACCCTTTTCTCTTAATATCGCTTGAAAAAAATTTTATCACACGAGTTTCTACTACCGGTTGCATTGAGAAACGAGGGTCTCTTGTCTCTTCGAAAAGATAAGAGATATATTTTGCGTAGAAACGACCCAGTGGATTTATACAGTGGACAAACATTCTTACGGAGGATCGCAGTGTGCTTTCCGGGCACGAGGTGCATTTTACAAGTTCGCAATAGTTTCGCGAGCCTCTGCGAACGCTCGGAGTGCACCAGCCAGTTCCGAAATGAAGAAAATACCGGAGTGACTTGAGAGGCGAGGGCGGGAGGGAGGGCGGGAGGGAGGGCGGGAGGTGAACTCGTTGTTCAGACGACGCGGCCGGAAATTGTGTCGCCGATATTTGCCGTAGAAGGAGCAAACGGACCCTTTCAAAGGACGTCCTTCGCGACAGGAAGTATTAACTTGCTCCAATTGGCTGATTGGCTCGACAATACGCGGGTGACGCGTCTAATAAACATACGACCCGACGTAAATAACGCGCCGCCGACGAAAGGTCGCTCGGAAGAAGCCTGCGCGCGGCGACCGGATTTTTAAATTCCTCGTGGACACCATTTTACCTTCGCTGCGGGAACATTGTCCGTGCTTGTTATTGGTAGGCTGCGATTTTTAATTTTTGTAGGCAAGAAAGAAAGTGGGAAGAAATAGAATGTTATTTTCAGTGGTAGTAGCGTTCATAGATAAAAATCGTATTAAATTCTGTGGAATTTTATATTCCAGCAGTTTTTCTAAATTTTAGAAGCCACAAACGCGTAAAGATCCGCAGTCTGGTTATTAGTACACTGCGAATTTAATTACACTATTAGACATTAAACATACATTAAACATTCACAATAAAAATGGTGAAATATAAAATTGTGAAGACATTGTTGTATGTCATGTTGCGATGAATAAAAGTCGTATTAAATTGCGTGAAATTTTATATTCCAGCAGTTTTTGAAAATTTTTAGATACCACAAACGCATAAGGAACCGCAGTCTGGTTATTAGTATCGTAAACGTTCACAATAAATTTGTAAAAATCAAATTGTGAAGATATTGGTAGAATTGGAAATAGATTTTTATTTGTTCTGTTATATTTATTTATTTTCGCGAGTGAATTCCAATTCGATTTCAATGGCGAACTTACGTCCAGTCCGATCGCGCGTTTCTAGTTTCGATGACACTGAACACCGTCTGATCCAGTTCTACTGTCACTGACAGTCCCGTTCCCAGTTCGACGGGCCTCCATCGACCACATGTGGTTTCTAGTTCAATTTCAATTTTTTTCCAGCCACCCAATAGAGAAGGAGAGAGTGAGGGGGCGATGAGAGGGCACCGCGCATCTGTTCGAATCGTGAGAAATACTGTTACCCATTCCCTATCTCCCCCCTCCCTCCTGCACAATACATTATCTTGTCACGAAGCGTCTCGTGAATGAACCGGCAGCCAGGAATGCCACTTATTCCGAGGAAGATAGGATCTCGATACCCAGGTTCTCATAGGAAGACACTTATTTCGGAGCTAGATCTGCCGATAAACTACGAGAACGTCGATCCTGCTGGCGTCTCGATCACCTAGATCACCTCGATTACGTCGTCGGACTCGTCTCCGAGCGAGACGTCGACTTAATGGAGTCGTTTGGGGATTCAACGTATTCCACGATTACAAAATCCTCTTAGCTAATAGAACTTATTAATGCTTCATCTCCGTTTCGCTCAACCCGGAGACATTCCTTAATTTTTGACTTTAACCCTGAAGAAATAGCGAGAATATATTATTTTTATTGTCCACAATGTTCAATGAAGATTTTCAACAGAATCAATCGAAAAAACTCACTCATAATTACACAGCGGATCTTTATGTAAAATAAAAATTTTCCGGAGTGACATAGAAATTGATTTTGCTCTCTTAATATGTTCAATAGGTTGAAAATAATATAAAAGTATTTTTAAAATTCGTCTAGCGATTTTAATGATTTAGATTACACCTATTGATTTTCGTCACGAAGGCATAGTATCCGCTGTCTACTCGTAATCTACGAAAAATCACAACATGTATAAAATTAAATCCCGTTTTTAAGAATCTAAAGATCATCAGAAGTCTCTGAATAAATCTTGAGAAAGTATATACATCATGAAAAACTGATAAAATCTGAACGATCGGCTATTACATACACAGTGCGGCAATAAAATTAATGTTATTTAACAGCATCTCGTTCCTGCAGGTTTACGAACGAATATTATAGACACCCTGCACCTTCTTTTTGCAGTGCAATGGAAAGTTGCTGCTTGGGAAGCCTGCATCGTCCTAAAACCGTCGAATGCAAAATCCACGAGCAATTACACTCGAACCCGCCTCGTAAACCAGTTAGCAGGAGTGACTTCATCTCGCGTTTCTCTCGGATGACTACGGCAAAAAGTGGACGCGCGTTACGCGATCGAGTCTGGCGAAATTATATCGGACGCGCGTGGCGAATCACTCTTTGCACGCGTTCCTTTTGGTTTTTTTTCGCGGCTACGAGCAATTTTGTAACAGTCGTTCAAGACGAATGGGTTAACTGGTCGTCTGCAAAAAGGTTTATCGCTCTTCTCGTGATTTCAAGTGTAGGAAAGTCGATTGCAAGATTTTACAAGATCCAGAAAAACACAGTGATGTCCACGAGAATTTTGTAAGACCTTGCAAAATTAAAAAAATTTCACAAAATCTAGGAACGCGCAGGAAATGGTTCCTAGGCGTTAGAAAAATTTGTTGGCCCCAGAAAGATGAATTAAAAAATTGTATACCATGTAGAAGTTACAATGAACTCCAAAAAAATGTCGGAGCTTCCGAAAAAAGTTGGCTCAAAAAAAAAATTGAACAGTGTTCGAAATAAAAAGAAATTGCACCATCCAGAAGAATTTGAACGCTATCTCAGGAACAGGTGTACGGATCGACAAGCAGAAAATCATCGTGGCGAAATCAGCACGTCGGATCGGTCGTCGAAGAAAATCGTCCCGTTCTCACGGCGTCGGAAAAATAGTGATTGTTATACGAGCGGCTAATTTCCGCCGAGGAATCCGTAATTACACGGGCCTCTCGGCAACAACGAAAGGCGATTTGCCTGAGTACGTGATCCCGGCGGAATTTCACAAGCAATTATGCGTTACCGCGGGGACCGCGTCGGCCGGCCGAGAAGGACACGCGAAAATTCGCGAGATAAATCATGCGTCGCCGGGCTAATGATCGTGTTGCGCAACCGGAGACACCGGCTGGCCTATTCTCACGAGAATAGTGCGTTAATTAGAATGCCGCGAAAAATCGCACGCAGTTACACCAGGGATTAATTGACGAGGCTCTCACGTCGAACGAACGGGACACTGGTTTCGCGCGGGAGGAGTCTCGAGGGAGTGTCCGCGGCAATTAGGCGAATCTTTGCACGAAGGGTTGGCGAAATCCGGCTCAGTATCGGAAAGAGTCGGGAGACTGCGGGGGACTCCATTGGAAAATGTCTAGCGAGATATTATTGAATCGTGACAGAGTGCCTTTCGCAACGTTCTATTCCGAGTTTTTCTCGGTGCTTCGTTACTTTAACATGTTTCGCGTTTGTTAATCACGCCGTTGGCGCGAGTAAAAAGCTTAATGTTTTGTTCGGCGAGCGGCGGATTCGCAGCAGAAACGTGACGCAGGATAAATACGAAGCAACGAAGACAAAATATCGTTCGGACACGGGAACATTTGCATGAAGATCAGCGGTCCGTTGATAATTAATGGTGAATGGCGTCCGTCCGAGGCAATTTA
Source organism: Lasioglossum leucozonium (assembly GCA_028454225.1). NCBI lineage: Eukaryota > Metazoa > Arthropoda > Insecta > Hymenoptera > Halictidae > Lasioglossum > Lasioglossum leucozonium. The sequence goes on along the minus strand of CM052210.1, from coordinate 13,116,929 downwards.
ACGTTGAATAGACGACGGTGCGATGCGATGCGATGCGATTCGCAGGCAGGAATCGCGATAATGTGAACTTTCAAACGAGCTGGAATTGCTGAATGAGCTGAGTATAGGAAGTCGAAATTATGCGAACTGAACTAATACGTACGTAGGAATATGGCGATCCCTTCGGCGTTGATTCGCAGTAGGAAAACTGGCGGAGTTCGGCCGCTCGATCGATGGATCCAGAGGCGAACGAGCGGAGATTTATCACTGGAAACTGGAAGCTCTCGCTTTCACCGTGCGACCGGTCACCGAAAATCTTCGGCGCAATCGTTGCGCAACCGTGCCCGCCGAAAAAGACTCGCGAAATCGTTCTCTCTCGAGGGAAAGGGAGATTCGCGAAAGGGAGAAGACGTCACCGACGCTTTCACAGACCGATTCGCAACTGGCTTCACGTCCGTAACGAGCAATTGGTCGTCGTCGGCACTCGGAATGCACTTGTGGCACAATGAACTCCGACCCCGGTCGACAAACGACAACTGCAACGGGAAGAAGGTGGGGTCAGGAGATCCCAGAAGGGGACGACGGGGCCCTCTTCAACCATGAGGGACAAAGAGTGAGAGAGACAGAGAGAGAGAGTGTGTGTGTATGTGTGTGCAAAAGAGTGGACGACTGTCACGCGAGAGAGAGACAGATCTAACGGAACCTCTCAGTCACCGAGGATATCCTGCGGAGACATTGACATTGCCCGACAACTGTGAACCTTCGACGAACCGTAACGAAGTTCGCGACCTAGGCGCATCCATTTTCCCTGGTCCTTAAAGGCGCCGCGACTCGAAGATCCCGGCGCCAATTTGCATGGGGTCAACTCGCTTCGCAGAATCTCGCTGATTGGCGGAATTGATGAAGGAAGCTTGTTTTTGGGGCCTGGACCTGTGGACCCGAGGAACCCCTCGATGTTTAGGGTGGAGATTATTGAACTTTTTGGAGCTTCGCGTCGATGAACGAGGCCGGAGGATGTCAACAGTGGCGAGGAATTTTCTGAAGCCTCGTTAGAAGGAAGCTTTCACGGACAATCGAGTTTCACGCGGAATAAAAATTGTTCTAATAAAACTGAAATAACCAGTGGCGGTTGGCGGCTAGGCACTGTGGAACTGCAGCATTGATATCTTTTATTACTTCTTTATATTTGTACAATATATAATCCTGAAGCTTAATGTCATACCCCTTCACACAATTTTAATACAAAGGCTAAACATTTTCTGGAGCAGCACCACCCACTAATTGTAGCTTGGAGCCGCCACTGAAAATAACAACATTTATCCGTGAAGTGTTAAACATTGATGTCCCGTTCTGCATGTTCATCTGTTTTTCCGAACCAAGATCGGCGGGTCGATTCCGCGGGAAAAAGCGATCGCGGATCAATGTCGCGGAGGGAAACATTTCATCCTAGTCGCAGATTGATTCCGTTGGCAGAGAGGTCGGCTTAGCATGCGCGTCCGATAATGAACCTATGAATAATGCAGCCGGTCGCGGTTTCAAGTAACGCGCGTAATTTCGCGCGGCGAAGAGTGGGCGTCGAGAGGAGATTGGTACGACTCGACATTGAGAGACCCTGAGTGTGCTGTCCTAAATTAAAACGAACAGTCTTCTCGTAATTACTAGTTCACCGGCGAGGTAGAAGAAGAAGAAGAAGGGAGAGACCTCGCGTCAGGAGACCGTCGCTGGAAAATTGAAACGGGCTAGCGCGAGGGGGTAATTGAAACGATTTCACGGAGAGACTCGGCCCATTGATTTCAATTATTCGCCGTGATTCCGTGGAATTGTTTAGAACGTGAACGTGTTCCGGGTCTCCGATGTTGTCCGATGTCCGAGATTACGTTTTCCAGCGAAATCGAAAGACCGAATACCGTGGACAGTCGTGCCGACGCGCGACGCGACGCGGCGATGTTAGAGAGCACCGGGCTCGCACAATGGGATGATTGGTTAGGGCAATTCGCCGCGAGTTCCCTCTTGTTCTCCCCCAGCACGCAATAGAACAGACCTAGTCTCGTTTAATCCCGTGACGAACAACATCCGACGAATCCGAGTAATTAACAATTACCGAGCCGGGAAAAATTCGAGCTTTCGATCGGCGCACCGCCGAACCGGAAGCGGGGGCTGCTCGCTAGTTAAAACTTCCGCCATTTCCCAGCACCCAAAACTTCATCCTTATCTTTAATTAATCTGGTCAGAAAGTTTTTCGCCGAATTTATGGCTCACGCGGAGAGGTTGCGAAGGAAAGCTTCTCAAATGAGAGTTAAAATAATAATGGTTGGGTCTTTATCTTTTTGCCTTATCTATACGTACGAATACACGTACGTAAAATAACTGTAATAAAAAGAAAAATATATTCGCTATTTCGACTTCTATTAAATTCTTATTTACAATTTTCAGCTAAAATTCTTAAGCAAGTATACGAGTGTCTCTCCTCGGCTGCTGTATCTCGAGATAATCGACGCTGACAATATTCTGCTTCGCGATAAAAATATTTGAGAAACGGTGGCCAGATGAAAAGAATTAAAGCCCCGGTAAGATTATTAAAGCTCGAAAGCAATTTCCGAGTGGTTTCCGTTCCTCGCAGCGCGACCAGAAAATTCCTCGCATAAAGATCGCCTAATCACTCATGTGGGAGGCATCCTAGCGAGATGAAAACAAGATGGCCGTCGCCGTGGAAGCTCGTCCGTGAGATTTTCTATCGGACGGCCGACGGTATTTCGAAAAACAGTCCGGGTCCGCTGGAAATAGAGAGAATTGAATTTCCGGCGAGCGGCGTCGACGTAACGCGTGCGTGGGTGTAATTAACAGTTTTAATGACCCACGGGACGCTCGATGAGACACGGCCGGCCAATGCCGACTCGTCCAAGAGCGACAGAGCGTCCAACAACAGATTGGTTTATCAATATCGCGACAATATTCTGAATAATTGCCCGGTTATCGTTTCCGTCACACGCGACGTCTAATTAACGTCGTCGTTCCAGCGCGGCGGCGCGCTGCCATGCGATGCCATGCCGTTTCAATTAACGTTACACGTAATTCGCGCGAACAGCGGCGCTTCGTTATCGCTCTCGCGAATGACGGGTGACCGGTCGCGGCTGCCGGATGCAGGATACTTGGAATTATTGCCATTCATCGGCGGGTATCTGGGCCAAGAAGCGAGCCAGCGATTTAGCTGTCCCCAGCAAGATCCACGACGATAAACAACCTCTGGAGGAGGCCGCCATCTTGCATTCTTCCTTTATAGCGTCCCCTAGATCGGATACCATCTTCCCGCTAAACGTCGCAGACCTAATTTCACCGGGACCGTGCAGATCGCTTCGAAGCTTCCGTGGTTCGATGATCTTAAGCATTTTTTTATTATAAATACACTTAAAAAATTAATCCCATGCTAGTTGCTTGAGATCAACGATTCGCGCGATCGTCGAATTTCGAGAATTTTCTTCAACATTATCACTGGAACGATATTCTGGAAATTGTTCATGTTGGTAAAACACTGTTCGAACTGTCAATGGAAAATTTTACAGTGAAAAATAACGATCGCAAATGTAAAAAATGAGCAAATGCGCTTTACAGTGACGCAACAAACTGCAATCGTGTTATCGGCCGGAAGAGAAATGGAAGAGTCACCGAAAGGCCCGGATCGTTAATAAAAATTATCTTACCGCGGCGGTGATCGATTTTCGCGAGCGTGCAGAAAAATAGAAAACGGCGCGGCTCCCGAGGCGGTCGTTGGCTATCTTCGATCGGACATTCGGTCCACAGCAGAGAGAAATAACTTCTCCCGAGGGAGAAACCGCGGAGAGGGACACGCGCTAATGTTGCCCGGCGATATTAGCTTCTGCAAGCAACGGCCACTTATTCACGGTCTATTGTTCTCGACAGCTGCGGGGCGGTTGGTTACGGCCGGTAAAGCGTTAATCGATACACCGAGAGCCGTCTCTCCTCGTTTGTACCAGCCATCGGAATAAACAGTTGTTTCTCCTTTCGAAAATAACACTGTTCTGAACCTGTTCGCTTATCCATTTTGCAATTCTCGTTTTTCCACATTTATTTCGGAACTCGCCTCAACGTCGTGCGATTCGATTATCTTTCTGCCTTTATTCGGCTCCGGTTCCTCACGAATAATGCATTCGTTTTCTTTTCATTGCCGGAAAAGTTCAGATCTGGTTCGACAATGGAAGAAAATTGCTGTTTATTCCACATCTGCGTCACAGGATTTGGATTCTGCTTTTATTTGGCTCCCCGAACTCACGATTGATGCATACATGTTTTTAATTAATGCGAAAGTTCATATCTACTTCGAAAAAAAAAACGGTATTTATTCTACATCTACGTCACAGGATTTTTAAAACCATTGTTCGTCGTCTTGCAGAAATTCGTTTTCGTTTATTAGCGCTGTAAACCGTGTTTGTTTTACACGGCATACATTAGTACAACATTTTACAATTAACAATGAAATGGATAACATGAACGGTAGACGCTGAATACTAACGAAATCCGTTTCCGTTTACGATTTCTTCGAAACTAGGAATAGCGTGCGAAACAAATTGGAGGAATTGAATGGAGAGTTGTCATTGAGGTTGCCCACCGAAGTTTATGCTCGAACTACCAAATGTCAAGGATCGCTCGCTGCGTTTTATGACTGGTCCGGGGCTCGTTGTTGCTCGACGACGTCGCGTCGGTCCGGTGAGAAACGTTCGCCTCTGCTCGTTTAGCAAAAATAATCGGGACCACGGTGTACGCGCGATTAGACCAATTAGTATGCCGGTGTCTGCCGCTTTTACGACGACAGCAAGGTTGCCCTGAATAGTTTCTGGCGTTGTTCCCGCGTCCGAGTCTCCCTCCCTTTCCCTCTTCGCTAAACCGGCTCGACGCGTTCGGATCGGTTACGTTCGTCCATAAATTCTCCCGCGATCCCGTGAAAGTTCCGGCCTTCCTGTTTGGATGTAGAAAACTTCTCTCTCTCCCTCTCCCTCTCTCTATCTCTCTTTCTCCAACTCACACTCCGAAAATCGTCCGCGATTCAATTTATGGGAATTTCCTCCATTCCTCCGCGATTTAGTGCACGCTCAAGCACGGCCCCTTGCATTTAGGGTAATGGGAAGTAGGGAACCGGGTGGAGGCTCTTCCCCGACGCCTTGACACGTTATCTTGAAACATAAGCACCGTTCTTGGTCGTCGAATTGATCTTTAAACTTGCCTCCGGTTTATTATCCAGAGAAAATTCTTAGGAGCTTCCTTCACCGACTTCCGAAGCTTTTTCAGATTTTACAATATCGATTTCTTCGGCGACACAATCTGATGGAAAATTTCTGATCTAAAAGAATCTTCTTTTTGTATCGTCCTCGAAAATGCGTTTATCTTCTCGTCTCGATGTGTGTTTAATGCGCGGTGTGTTTAATGCGCGAATGAAATATTAACTTCGAAATAAACCTGGCCGGGGCAACCCTCGAAATGGAATTGTATAGAATATAATCCGAAGATCGTTTAAGAGATTATGTAACTGCGAGGAGCTCGTAAGAGTTTAAGTGTGTCAGCTGGTCCGAAGAATTCGCTTCACTCTCCGCAAAAAAAAATCGCATTACCTTTTTGGGTAAAGTAAAAGCGTCAGAAACAATAGCTCACCCTGCAAGAGGGAAGTATGCGATTGAATGTGGGAGTCCGTTTCATCGAAATCGATAAACCACCGATATAGAGTCGAATTAACGTAGCTGGGCTGCTTCCAGTGAAACACCGCAAAAAGTACTGCGCGATTCATTCACACTGACCACGTCTTTTCGCAAGAATCGCAATGCTGAAGGAAGCACGCGTACGGACATTCTCGTCGCATTCCTCGCGTCTTGTGACAGTCCGCGAAATATTTCTGATGGATTTCGAGGCATCGTAACGCATGTGGAACTCGGCAGTAGCCGGCGCGTTTTTGCAAAGCGTTTTCGGAAGCGAGCCGGACGTGTTACGTGCGAGGTGCAGCGACCAGCGAGCGCCAATCAACAATTAAAATAAAAGTGTTGTTGAACATCTGCTGAATTTATTTGTAGTGTTTTAATAAATAATAATTTAATAAAAATTATCGATCAGGTCTGCTTGACAGATTTTTATGGAATTTAATTTATTCTATTCGGACCGCTGCGTAAATCTTTGAAACGACGCTTGTCGAGATGGTTGCGTTTCGCTAAAATAATTTCGTTAAAATAATAATAAAATTGCGAGTGCATACGGAGGATGGCGAGACGAATTGTTGGCGAAAATGGGCCACGCGGGCGTAAACGGGATAGATGAGGATGTTCGGGCAGGACCGGCAGTATGGAAACGGGTAATCGCATGGGCGTCGGGCCTCGTTTTTCCCGAAAATGACGTAAGCCGTTGTAATCCGGTCGGATCATGAGATTATGAGCCGCGAGTCAACGGAACGTGGAAGTACAAGACGCGTTGCATAACGATTGCGGCAATGCACGCCGCGTTGTTTACCGTCCGCATGAACATCGAGAAACGTTCAATTAATGTCCCCCGAGCGTCACGGGTCGTACGGTTTTGACATAGGGAATAGAAAGCGGCCGGGGTTGCATAAATTCGGACGGCCGCGATATTTTTTTCTCCGAAATGATCGATCTCTCGCGGATCGATCCCACGAGTCCCTCTTTTAATTAACCGAACCGATTCATGGACTGTATTACCAACAACTCGATAAAACTTGCTAAGATTATTATTACTAAAATAGACTGTAGTAACGATTTTTTACATAGCATAAAGTCACCATTAGTAAAGTCAGATCGCATACTTTATGCGATTCACGGTGAAGATATGAAAATCAAGAGAATGCAAGAATACTTGTTGCAACTGACACAGAAAATATCCATTTTGCATGAGGATCGACCGTCCAATTATACAATTATAGCACCGATCAGGATTGCGCAATACACCCACCCCTCCACTTTCTTCTCGAACCGCAGTAAAAACAACCTCGTTACACAAGATTATCGACATTTTCATTCATAACGGTAATTTCCTTGCACGACCGTTCTCACGAACTTTCCTAGAGACACGTTCCGATCGAGAATCGAGCAGTAAAAAACAAGATTGTTCGCCGGCCTAGAACGGTCTTTTTAAAGCGTGAAAAAAGTGACCGACGCGGGGCGGAGTGCAACGTCGCAGACGTTAGCCAATTTCACAAGACAGTGACATTGGAGCCGCGTTTTATCGTGCCGGTTGCGCAAGGAAGCTATTGTTCCGCGCTGATACTAATTACCGTCATTAGGCTCGCGCCAGGTATTAGTCTTGGGTATCGTTGACCCTTCATTTTCCGCTGCTCGGTCTTTTACGATCTCGCTGACGGACTGGCAACCTGGAAAATCGCTTCGCCGTGTCCGAGAACGGTGTCGAAAATGAATAAATTCGATTTGATTTGTCCGTAAATTACGTTAACGCTGCCATTGCCGGTCAAACGACCGGTTTTTATATTTTTCAATTCGCGATTATTGAAACGATGAGGTTGCTTACATGGAAATTGATTCGACAAATTTCTTTATCCAAGCAAATATTGCGATGAAAATTGCACAAAATCTAAATAAATAGAGTCTTGTCATTTTCATAAGCTGAAACACTTTAGTCGCGCTTCCAGGGCTCGGTAGAGTTTAATTTTGAATCCATATTTGCGGTTTAACAATTATTTAGGTCGAAGCAGGGACATTTTTGTGGGCAGCATTATCGCGTTACTCCAGAAACGGTCGAAATTTTGCCGGAACGGCCCGAGCCTACGGAAATTCTAGACCCCGCATCCTGGCCGATTACGCCTCGATCCGGGTTGCGTCACCGTTTCCTCGTCACTAGATCTTTTTTTCCCGTTTCCGTCTCGTTTTGCTTTCACTCGTGTCGAACGCAATCCTTATATCCGACTCGACTCGGCCCGGCTCGGCTCTCGGCTCGGGCCCCGATGGATTCTGTCATCTTTGCGGCGAGCCGGAACCCGTAAGCTAGAAACGGATTAGGTGTCTTCGAGCGAACCGCAACGGCAGTAACGGCACTGGAGAGTTTTGAAGGATGTTGTACAAGACAATTGATTTTTATTGCCGCGTCGTAAAACCGTTTGCTCGGTGCCGGGAGAGTTCATTGATTATGAGAGGTATACACTTGCACTTCTTTACTGGAAGGAGATACTACTATATACTCGACGGGGAACGATCGTTGCGAAAGCGATTACAGATATTTGCAAGCTGCTGCGGAATATTGCCTCGTAAACTAAATCTTTACAATTTACTGCCGTGTTTGTACGCCGTTATTTCTGATCTATGGCCGATGGTAGTACGATAGACGGTAGACAGTTAGAATTCTACGTCATGGTGACTTTAATCGATCGTTTCTAAGTGATATCTTTGGACGAAAGAATGTAGACGGTCACGGGTGATTCTACATGACCGCAGGTGAATTAACATGACCGCGGCGTGATCAAGGGTAACCAAGGATGATCACAGATGATCACAGGTGGACATGGGTGACCGGGAATGATCACGATGCGATCGGGGATGACCCGGAATGACCATAATGTGGCCAAGGATGGTCAGGAATGACCACGGATGATCACAAATGAATAAGAATGGCCAGAGATCACCGGAAACGACCACACTGTGATCGGGGATGACCCAGAATGACCACAACGTGACCAAGGATGGTCAGGAATGATCCAAAATGATGGACAAATGCTCACAAATGAACCAGGATGACCGGGAACGAGCATAATGCGACCAAGGATGACCAGGAATGACCACAGATGATCACAAATAACCAAGAATGACCACGGACGATTACAACTGACCGCGAACGATCATAAATGGTTACGGACGACCATCATGGTCATGCGAGGAGCTCCGAGTTAATCGCAACTGGGCCGAAAACTGAGAATTTTTGACTGCGTTGCTGCGATTTATACCGACAATCGCTATCCCCTCTCTCTCAGCTTCTTAAATCTGCCCCCGTCCGTTGCAGATGTATTTCTCCAATGCAAAGTGAAAAATCGTCGCCAACGCGAGCCGTTGTCTCGCGATCTTTCGACGGTTACTTCCAAGAAACGTTGGATATATATATAGCGCTCGCGAAACACGCCATTAACAATTATTACCGACCGATTTCACTCGCTCAAAGTTTCCCGAAGCTGTCCCCACCCCGCGATTCCAGAAGGTTAAGTAAATAAACACAGCCCGCGGGAGAGTTTCCTTTCTCCGCGAGGTTTCCGCGATCGAGGGGGAGGAAAAAAATCGTCGTCGTTTCCGCGAACCTCCTCGGTCGACCCCTCCTCGGTCCCGATCGGCCCGGAATTTCCGGCGCGCTGCGTCGGTTTCTCGATCGAATTTCAACGCGACGGCTGGCGTCCCTCGTCGCGTCGCGTCGCGTTACCTACATACGAGGCCCCCCCCGCCGGCCGGTGAAAGTGGACGAGAGCCATTGTGCGGACGTTTCGCGGAAAGAACTGAACTTCCCGGTCTTCCGATTGCGCAACTGGACGGACCAGTTTTTGGCGAGCGGTCAGACGATCCACGGGCCCCACAAAATCGAAAGCGAAAGGGGGACGGGCCCGATCCGTCGCTCCCTCGTCTGCCGATCGCAGACACCGGCGCGGTAGGGCCATGAAAAATGACCTCCCAACCCTTCCACGTGGCCCGAGGCGACCAAACCCGATCCAGATCGACGATCGGGCCCGACTTCTCCACTTTTCTCTCTCTCTCTCTCTCTCTCTTCCTTACAGCGGAATCTCCGTTTAAGGATGATCTCGTGGAAAATCTAAACTGGTCCTGACAGTTACAGTAGTGTGTGTACATTTACTACCAGGATTTTTATGTTAATTTAGAGTATTGCTCGGAATTTTTTTCGCTCGCGGTCTAATTCATCTTGCGCTTTTGTCTTGCTAAATCATTTTGATTATTTACGATTCTACGTGATCGTAGAACGTGACTCGGACCGCGTACAGTAATTGAACGCCGCTTAATTAGGAAGTTCATTGCGAGATTGCGTAAGAGCCTCGATTAATCGATCGTCGTTAATTCTGCATGTTCAGATCCGAGTTCTGCATGTTGCACGATCGAATAAATCGTATCGACGCGCTTCACACGTCCAGGAAGCTCGCGTACAAATATTTTGACTAATGCCTGACCGCGTTGCGTAAGAAAGAAAAAGAATTCGCGTTTGAAAGCGGCCTGGATCGATGCGCAGAATTCGATTAGTTTTAATTTACTCGGCGGCGAGAACGCGCGTGCGATTTATACTCGGCGAATATTCTCGCGCCTGGAATCCAACGTCGATTTACCGTCCGGGAAACGATTTTACCGCGAGTTAGCTTATCGAAAGCTGAATTTAAAACAGTCTGCTCTCTGTCGCGTTCGCGCCACAGACAAATCTGATCGATCCTCTCCGATACAGGGTGTTCCAGAAATGTTGTACTTCCTCGAAGAGACAGACAGTAGATTGTGGATCTTTACGCAAGAGAAAAATCTTCAACAGCGATTGTTGGAAGCAGGAGTTAAATAAAAACTCGTTTCATCCCCTAATACATTTTTCACACTGAGAACAACATGACACTATTCTTGGATTTTTCTGATTTTTCACTGTTTTATATTTCACTCTATTATTAGATATAGTCATCAACGAAAAACACGGACCAAAGATGTCTGTTTTTTTGGTTAATAACTGCTTCACATTGAACCTGCCGAGCAGATGTCTAGTACGCGTTACCATATAAAAATGATTCCATTACAGTGTCTGCTCGAATGTAGAATCGTGTATAATCATTTCCAATGGAAGCATCTTAACAAAGCCGCGCGAAGAACATTGTCGCGAAGGAAAGAAGCTACTTGAAACGACCTTGGGCATTGCCCCTTTAAAGGAAGCGCAGCGCACGCTGAAAATTGTTCTCTTCCAGCATTTTTCTTCCAGCGTTCTCTTCGTACTTTCTCCAACACAGAATTTGCAATACAACCACGTCCGGCGTTACAAATTGACAGTGCAGTGTATGATCAGCTTCTTCATCATTTCTCCTCGCGTATACACTTGTTACGGTCTCGACGGCAATTTCCAAGGAATCCTACTGCATATAACGAATAAGCAAAATTAAAAATTCTCCACTTGGAAACGAGCGCAACAATCCCGCTGACGAGATAATAACTTGCAGTTTCTTGGTTGCAGCGGTGGTTCCCGGAGATTGGGTTTGTGTCAGAGATCGCGAACGCTGGCTGATCCGGATTAGCTGGATATAATGGCCGGAGGATAGGCAGGCTTGATTTATAACGAATGCTTATTAGTCAGCGGTTGGACAGATCTGGATCGGGTCTGAGTTGACCCTACTTACCGATCCTGTTCCGCTTTGCCGTGTACGTGTCTCTGTACGCGCCTGTAGAGATACGTATGTCTGTATATGTATAACGGAGAATGCGAACGCCGTGCAGCAGGTACGGAATATTCGAGACGCATCGTGCACGATAAGATCGGACACGTTCCAAGTCGCATAAACGCGTCCGCGGGCACGTCCGTGCACCTCTGATGCAACCTGGTCCCTCGAAACGCGGTTTCCGCGTCTTCGTCGTTGCGCAACCAGGTGAACCAGTTTCTGGACAGGCCACCTTTGTGCGATTACGCTTGTGCAGCCCAGCCCGCCAAGAACAATACGTACCTTCTCCTGTGTTCGGGCCGCCGTGAAAGCTGTCGTCCTACGCGCTGTCAACCGACGAAAGTTCCCGTCGATTGTCTCGATTCCAGACAAATTCCTCCTACCTGCCAATCACCAGCCGTCCGACCGAATTGTCACACCGACTCGAACAAATTTTTTTTCATTGCAAATCTGCATATCGATTAATCCAATAAATCGCATTATTACAGACTCTAACCGTCCATATAATCGTATTGATTCTTTAGTGAGTCTTTACACACTTTTAAAAAACAATCACGAATGTAATTACGGGTCCCTTCTTTGTTATTATACGTAAATTCTTTTTTTTTGTGAAATAAAAAAATTTCATTCGCGACTTGTTTAAAATCGATAAAATTTCTCCAGCTAACCTTTAATTAAATATAACGAGCTTTTGCAATTTTTCTGCAGAATATCTTGTCGCCATAAAATATCCCCATTTCATATACTGTGAACGCTCCATAGCGGTTGAAAATATCAGAGACGGTTTCCCGAGGAAAAGCGTTGTACCACGGCAGTACTTTCTTCGAAAGTTTCGGGCATTTGTGATCGGAATAAATGTCGAAAATTCCGCGGCGGTTTCCGTCGACTCGTCTGCATATAGACGCGGCTTAAGCAAAGAGATCGCCGAACGTGGAATTACAATTCCTCGTGTAACGATATACGGATGTGGACGAGCCTCGACCTCGCGCAGGTCCTTCGGTTGCATAACCGGCTCGGCCAATTTTGGCTGGTCCGATGGACGACAGCTTTTGTTGGACGAGAAAGTCCGAATAATGGCCTCTATCTTTCTCTATCTCTCTCTCTCTCTATCTCTTTGTGCACGGACACCGATCGAAAATGTTCATCGCGGACATGCAGGATTTCGGACATTCTTGCGACACTCTGTACTCGAGGTTGATAAGATATTTATTTCTCTTACGGTGATTAGCAGACTCCGGATGTTTACGGAAAATAACGAAGTGCACCAATCGCAAGACACAGGAGTAGAATGGAAATTTATATTTTGAAGATTTTATATCTTAAAGTATTCTAATCTTTTCAATCTTTTAAACTGCACTTATTCGTTTTTGTCATAAACGCATAAACATCCGGAGCTTAGCGATTACAATCGTTGTGATTACAATCCTTATGCGTGCTTAAAACTAACTTCTTAAAGATTTTTGCGCGAAAATTGGCACAATGGGGGAAGTGATCGTCCTTTGTAAATATTTTTATTAAAATTGAAAAAATGAGCTCTGTAGCTAAATATCTGAAGATTTCTGTTAATATTCCGGAAAGTATTGAAGGAGTATTGTCACTGTAACTCACAAAATACCAGATTCTTGAGAAAATTGGGAAAATGGTCATAGAAAAGAACTCTGAATAGAAAAAATTTTTTTAAAAAATTGAACACACTGTAAATACCAATTTTCACGCACAGTATAATTATACAGTACAAAACATCCATGTATCGGTGACATAAAACGCGTACAACTCGCGATAAACTGTATCAAGGAATGATTTTGGTAAGCTCGATGGACTCGGCTTCATGTTCGATGCCCGAAGCCTCGTCCACGAACGATAATAACGCTAGAAATTGTATGTACACTATGGACAAGTCGATAAAAATTCCCGAGACTGTCGACAGCGGGCCGCGCTCGGCTACTTTTCTTGCAGCATTGTTCCGGATCGCGCGGGTACATCTGTTTTCTGGGAAAACGTCGGGTTTCTCGAGGATTACAAGGGGCCGCGCCGCTCCGCGTTGCAATGGGACGGGCCGCGCAATTGCTCTTTAATTAGAAGCCTGCGACCGCCCCGTCCAAACTCGACAATTTACGGTTAAACTAATAATGGATACTTGCGGCAACGGTAGCTCGCTCGTCGCTTAGCGCGGCCACGCGAACTCGACGCGTAACCGCTCGATCGGATCCGCATCGGGACACTGACAGAGATTTCTTAATCGCTTGTTGATCCTCCGGGAATTTCGCTGATCACCGCGGGAAACGTTTCCCGGAATTAATACCGTTTAACGCGCCTCGCCGAACGATCTTTTTCAGCGGGACGATTCAATTATTTTTGTCTCTAGTGTGCTCGCACCGGGGACAATTTCCAGCGACGTTCGAAACATTTTCCACGAAAAACAGCGCGGAACCTTGCGAAATAAATCGATAAAATTGTTATTTTTTAGTAGGAATTTTGCGGTCTACCAATATTCGCCCGAGTAATCAAATACCAAGTATCGGAAAGGTGGAATTCTATTTCGATGCGAGATAAGCTAATAATACTACATTCTGGGTCGTGAAATAATGTCGAATTGCTTACTTTATCGATAAGTACACATCGAACGAGAAATAATAACTCGAATATTTTTGCGTGGATTCCCCGAACCGGCGAACGAGCTGAATATCACCCGAAACCGAGCCGAGGTCCAAGATTGCAAATGTCTACGTCGTCGCGGGCAAGAAGACGCGTGATCCCCTCCTTCATCCTAGAAATTTATAATGAATCGCTGCCTCCTATTTCATCTTCTCGCAATCTTCGATTCGGCCGGCGTTGCCATCGATCACTGGTTAAACGGTCTCGATTAGCATAAAGATCGTTGAACGTGTCGCAGAAAATTAAAACAGGCGATACGTATCGATCGAACGGAGCGTCCGTAAGGCGGCCGTAATTTATTGCGGGCCATTATTTCCGCAGGATGCCCGATCGTTCTCCGCCTCCCGGGGAAAGGCGACGACAGAACGCGGCGAGCTTCTTCTTAGCGGCTGGCGAATACGGTCAGCAGCGTGGCGGCGATCCATGATAGCACGGTGGCCGAGCAGGTGTTGCCGGCGCCATTGTAGAACCCGCTCCCGTAGACCTGCAACCCGGCTGTCTCGATGCTGCGCTTGCAGTAATCCCCGTCTGCAATTGCAACCGGCGATTAATGGTATCCCGGGGTGAGATCCGGCGTTATCGGCCCACGGTTATCGTTATTACGCCAATAAACGGTTTTACAATGATGACGGTCGGGTAGGGGAGACGCTGATAGCGAAGCTGGTGCGAATTACAGAGCCGTGAGCCTTCGACGGGGATGATTGTGCGGGACGATGAGCGTGAGAAGCGGCACGAGGGCGTCTGTGCAACATTCGACAATAATCTGATGGAAAAATTAGAGGCGTGGAACGGTCAACGCAGCTTCCGATGCGTGGGAGAATATTTCGGGAAGATCATAGTCGGGTGATCATAGAAATGAGTGACGGATTTGTTTTTTAATCGGTGGGCGAAAGGAACGACGCTCCATTTTTATTTTATAATTAAAAATCGCTGGAAAGAAAAGCAAGCCTGTTATTTTCACGAACGCGATGTGAAACAGTTATCGTTGGTGCTCGATTTTCAGAACAGAAGGCGCGCGTAAGAACATTTTTGTAGCCTATATGGGGAAAAGAACATTTTCCGTTGATCGCGACCGGTGGATATTGTAAAGTACGTTACACAGCCATTAGAATAGCCGGCAAGAAGCCCCGTGTTCGCAGAACGAGGGCCGAACGAGCAAAACTCGGCGCGGCAAACGTTCTCCACTTACTTCCCCTTACCGGCGAATAGTTATGTTACTGTCTCTCGGCGGACGAAAAAAGAACAGGCCGCGGAGATCGAGCGATCGTACACGCTTTAGGGGCTGTGCATAGCAAACCGTTCTGAAATCCCGTGATCTCGGATCGATAAAAACGGAAAGCGTTCGAACGTCCAGCGGATCGGCGGGCATAAAGGAGAGAAACCGAATCGTTTTCACTTTCGATCATGCGCCCCGTTACGTCACGGAATCCTCGAAGAGAAGATTCCCGATCCATAAATGAGATATGTCCCATTCGTATATAATTTAAGCCGGCGATGGCATCGATGATTCACCATTCTCCGCGGGAGAGGATTGCTCGGAGAAATAAATCGGGCTTGTTGAAAAGTTGGGGTGGATAAAAAGGATCGTACGTACGGATCGATGAGAGGAAGCTCAACGAGAACGGATCGCGGGACGGTGTTATTGATATATCATCGGCGCGAAGCGGGGCCCCGTGAGAGGTCGAGACCTCGATTCGTCCGAGAAGCATCGAAATGGAAAGGGGTACGCGGTGCACCGCGACCGAAAGAGAAATTATACAACCGGTCGCCCGCGATTTCTTTCTGCTCGGCTTCGTCACGTACATCTGGGCTTTCCATCGCGATCGGCTTCTCGGAAGCGATTCATTTTTCCCGGCCAGTGTCGCCGAAACGATTTCCTTTCACACCGAGCCAATCGCAGCGTCGCGTCGCGGCACTCTCGATTTCACACTAGCCATTTCTATGACGATCGCGCCGTTACGTTGCATAAATTTCTGCCGACTAGATCTTTCGGTCGAACGTGAAAACGATTTCCTCGGAAGGAAAATGTTGAATGAATTTTTTTTTTCATTGTTGCGAAGAGTTATACGAAGAACGAGATATTTATTCAGATAAAAGAGAAGTTTTTTCGTCAAAATCTTGAGACACATTGTGTAATTTTTTAAAACAAATGGCGTTTGAGTGGTCGAACAATTAACAAGTGAAAATTTTCATCTACGTCCGGCAAGAACGTACCCTAAGGAGATCGCGAACCGCTTTGCGAAATGGGCATTAATAGGCCCGCAGGATTATCTAACGACTCGAAGATTTAATCGATCGATCGATCTCGTTCGCTGCCCGCGAAGTCCAATCTGTTGCTCCCGGGCGGAAGTATCGGTGAACATTTTTTTTCGAAAGATATTTTACCGCGTCCCGAGGATCACGGCAAGGGGTCGACGTAACGCGTCATTATTTCTACCATAAAACGCAAAATGCTCCCCGACAGGCGTTCGCTCCGCGAAGCTCCGGCCCCGTGGGACTGGCGAATTGCGAAATCGGAGTGAAACGAACGCGAGCACGACGAAGAGGGAGCGAGAGATATCGCGGGGTATCGGGAGAGAGAAAACGGCATCGTGAGACACGTTCGGCGATTCGATTCTCGTTTCCACCGTGCACCGACACATGCAGTTCCATGCGCGTACGCGGTGGTTTGATCGAAAAATTATTTGACAAGTTCGTGGAAGCGGAAGACTGTTAGCGTTTATTTTTTACCGTCGAGCGAGGACTAAATTCAATTATCTGTTTTTTATTATTTATATTTGGCCATAGAGGAAGAACTACATTTTATTATTTATATTTAACCATAGAGTGAGAACTAAATTTTATTATTTATTTTTGACCATCGAGCGAGGACTTTTAATTATTTATTTTTTATCATCGAGCGAGGTCTAAATTTTATTATTTATCTTTTATCATCGAGTAAGGACTAAATTTAATTGTTTATTTTTTACCATCATCGAGTGAGAATTATTATTCATATTTGACCATAGAGTGAGAACTAAATTTTATTATTTATTTTTGACCATCGAGTGAGGATTAAATTTTGTTTTTTACTTTTGACCATCGAGCGAGGACTTTTAATTATTTATTTTTTATCATCGAGCGAGGATTAAATTTTATTTATTCATTTATACATTTTTCCATTCAACGGCCCGGAAAGAATGACAGAAATAAATCACCGTCCATTGGACGTTTCGAAGCGAAGAATAAAAATAAATCATCTGCCCCGCACTGTCGAATGAAGATCTCTTCACCTCGATGGGCCGGAATAAATGTTAAAAGTGTGTCTCCTCTATCACTCGATGGTCCAGAATAAATGGCAGGAGTGACTCCTCTTTTACTCGACGATCCAGAATAATGTTCTCTTTCGCCCGCCGCTGCTGCACTGCGCGGCGCCTCGGTCCAGAACAAATGGTAAAATCGTGCCGTTCGAGTTTTCCGCGCGCTCGAATTTGGCAAGCGGAGAAGAAGACGCGGGATCGTAAGTCAGCCGAATGTCGTCACACAATGAATATTTGTAGCGCTAGACGGTAACTGGCGCGTGGGAACTGCAACCTTCAATCTGTTACGGTAGGAAGTTGCATAATTTGTAACGAGTTACGATGAAAGGCGGGCGCGCGCGAGTAGGTACAGCCCGCCGCCGCTGCACCGCGCGAGTTCTCTCTCTCTCTCTCTCTCTCTATCTATCTCTACTCTTACCGATCGCCACGGTGTCACGTGAATCGGTTCCTTGTTTGCGTCTAATTGCCCGGGGAAAAAATCGCTTGTCTCGAACGAGAATCAGACCGCTCGCCTGGAAATGGCACTCGGACACGGAATTCGAAAGCAACCGCGCTACGTTACACGGAGAAGAACGAAAGCGAGAACTGTCTCCGCGGTCCTGTCATTAACTGTGTTTATACTGCGTCTTCGGCCGATAATTATGTCAGGCTGGTAGACTGGTCAGACACCGATCGAAGCTTCGACGCGAGATGGATCGCTCGGGCTTGATCCTTCCGCGTTGATCCGCGGCTGATCGCGAGTGAAGGAGCTTCGCGAATGGTACAATTTTTTTCACAAATGAAGTACCGATGAAAAATAGAATTGAAAACTTGACGCGAACGCCGAGCAAGTTAATTTTTCAGTATCTATACTGGACCGTTTATTTTGAAAGTGGCGCACGTCCATTTTTTTGTTGACTAGTTATAAATACAAAGTTTACACTAAATTAATCACAATCTTTTTTTTAAATGGACTTGTATGGCAATTCCGTGCATAAATTGTTTAAAGAAGCCAAAGGAAGGTCGCTAGAAGGATATGTCGATGACACAGAAGCTGAGGAAGCGGAATAAAAATGGCACCGAGGCATAATTCCCAGTAGAACCAGCGCGGAAGTTCGGCAGCAGCGTTTTCCCCGAAATGCGTCGTGCAGACAAGCGACAAATGTCAGCGAATCCGAACGCTGAACATTTCGCCAATTGGCCGTGACCCCGGGACGATCGGCCGAAAGTCTTGCGAGAATACATACTCGCGAAAAGGGAGCAGGTCAGACTGTTCGTCGGTGGTTTCGCGGGCGCGGGAGTGGTATCGAATCGTGCCAGGGAGTCGCTAAAAATAATCCGCGGATAGGGGTTGTGTGTTTCTCACCGTAAGACCATCCGACGATGTCGCCGGTTCTCAGGTTCTCCGTTCTCAGCCAATCTTCGAGTGGCCTGAAGTACTCCCTGAGCGCGGACGCGTCCAATCTGCCCTCGCCGATGGCTTCTTGAAGCGTCTCCTGCCAGGGCGCCGAGGAGCCCTTCTCCATCAGTCTTCTGCAATCGAAAGACAATAGCGTTAGAGGCTTTCCCTTAGCTCACTGTCAACCGGAGAAATTGGTATGGTAGGACCTCGATCGACAACGCTGTTCCGGCCGCTTCGGGACGAACGAATTAATCGAGGCTTCGATGTGTATCGCGAAACGGAACCTTGCCAGGGTCGGTCTAATATTAACCGAATTTTACATAATTACATGCACACGCGTGTACGCGAGACCAACTGGGAGTTCGAGCAGATCTTCGATCCGTGTACCGGCCAATAATTTTCTCAACGGCGATCGGAAGACAATACCGCTGGCTTGCGTTAGAGGCTTTTCCGTGGCAGTGGCAAGCAGACCGGAGAAAAACGGAGAACGGCATATTCAAATGCGAAACGCCTCGCGTTTCTCGAGCGTTGTTAGGGCTAACGAGATCGCGCGAGGTTGCGACAACGCCTCCTCGCGCAACAATGAAAAACCCAAGGAAAATTAGAAGCAGAGAGGAGGGTGGGGGAAACGGGAACAAGAGAAAAATAAAGAGCCGTAACGAGCTTCTCTTCCCTTTCTTCCGCGACGGCGATGCTAATTAGACTATCTTTGGCAATCGGCCGTGCTTCGGAGGCGTTCGAGCGCGGCACGTATCCGCGATTTCTCGCTCCGGGTGTGTCACAACTCCCGTTTCCATGCTGATTTAACGTCGAGCCCATCGTGCATAGATTAAGATCGATCCGCGATGCACGCTACCTAGCTCTACGTATGTATGTATGTTTATACTCTTTCTTCGACTCGCCGCAGCCGGTTCTCGCCAATGGGAGGATCCCTACATTCTTTTGTTCGCTGTTTCGTGTCGTTTCGGAGATTTGCCGCTCGATTGCCGCGGACTCGAGCAACAAGCTAACAACTCTGCGATCTTTATCAGCCATGCGACTCGCGGTTTGACAGATTATCGAGGCTCCTTAGTGAATTGCGTGAGAATCGGTACCGCGTTCTTTTATTAGCCATTCAGCTGGATTTAAGCATCCTTTGGGGTGATCATCGTGGTCTCTGCGGGCTAAGGAAATTCTGGTGTCTCTCGCGTTCCAGAGGAATATCAAAGAGTTCGTTGAGTCTAATTACCGACTAGCCGGGGGAGATTTATTAATTGTTCGGCTGCTGTTCGAGATACTCGAAATAAAATTGAGGCGGTGAGCGAGTGTTAGCTCTACGTCGTAGATTCTTTTCCGAAATTCTCGGTCGCTCCTAAATGGTAAAGAAAAGAATGATTTTTGCTGAATCTTTGCTGTCTGCCGGATGCTCGACCTCAGATCAACCACTGGATGCTCGAAGCTCTCCTCTGTTTCCTCTTTCCTTGTAACAAGGCTGGCTACACCGTGCTTGGGACGTTTGTTGTCCCGGCTAATTTCCACATCGATCGGTGCGTAATTTCATTAGCGTTCCAGCCGCAAGCGCACCGAGTAGCAATCTCGTCGGACCGCCTCGATGATAATGCCCGCTTTGACTCCGGCTCTGCTGACTCCCACGTAAGGACTACGGTTCGCGTAGCCGGTCCGGAGCCTCTGTCGGCTGTGTCGGTGTTGTTATGGCCGTCGCACTGTCGTCATCGACGGTGAAACTCGCTCGCGAGCCTTTTCCAGTCCTCGGCGAAACGGGACGAGCGCTGCTGCTCCGATGACGATGGGCGTGTGATCGGTGTCCCGCTTCTATCGCCTTCTAATTGTGTCTTTGTTGCACCTTGCTCAACGGTTCCGGCGCGAACAATCGAGGAAACCGGATTGAATTATTCGGTTCTCACTGTTCAAGCCGGCGGGCGTAGCTCTTGTTCGAAAAAAATCGCCGCAATCTGCCAGTTTCGCGTGAGAATCAGCTGCCATCGGATGGGCTGGGAAAATCGTCTTGAAACTTCCGCGTCTTCTCCCCGCCGTTGCTCGACAACGCCTCGTTCACGGGGGCTGCGACTCGGTCCGCTGTGCCCGGTAAACGGTCCTCCGGCTGCCATTTTAGCCAACGGTCCACCGAAGATCGATAAACCATCGCAACGTAACGATTCTAAAATGTCACGGTCCTCTCCAATCAATGGTAATCATCGCGCAAGTTAAATGTCACCTGCGATTCGGTCAATTTTATAGCGAACATTGTTCTCCAGCGTGCTAACCATCATCGCCGTTTACCACCGAGACGATAATGCAACGATTTAGAGTCTCAAAGCTTGTTCTCGATTAATGCTAATCGCAGCAGAAATTACACCCAATTGCAATTTAAATAATTTCGCCGTAAAAACGTCTCTGCCAGCATCGCCGCGATTTTACCATCGCCTCGTTGCCAACTAGCCGACCGATTCCAGCGATCGTGCCGCCAAGAACCCGAAAGTCTTCTCGAAATGAATTTTAATCGCGTCGGAACTTAGCTCCAGTTGCGACAGGCATAATCTCGCCGGTGCGCCGGCTGCCGCCATTTTTGTCAACGATTCGCCGATCACTGCCAGTCGATCGCTACCCGTTCCCGGCAGCGATCCGACGACGAAAAGCCTGAAAGGTCCCGCCAATTAATTTCCATCGCTATGGAAGCCGGAGAGGATCGGGAGTGAACGCGAACAGGATAGGTCGTCGACACGGCGGATCGCTCGATCGCGGAACGATCGATGAACCAGATCGAAAATGGCCGACCACGGGGTTGGGGGGAGAGAAAAAGGAGCCCCGCGGAGGAATCGTTTGCACGCGAACATGGAAACGTTTAGGCTAAGGAAAACGGCCAGCTGGGAGCAATAAAGAAGTTCGTTACGCGGTCCCCGATGGAGATCGACGGAGATCACCTGGCGGCCGATCGTTCTCGATCGTTCTCGATCACTCGTTACGCCGTCGAGCCGCCACGGTGTGGAACCTTCGCCAGGGATTTTACGGCGAACGCTGCGTCCCAAGAAAAATCGTAAGCGGGGCCCCGTTACGTGATTCGGTTTACGTCCTCGTTTCACCGTTATCCGAGCTTCTTTCTCCGCGAGACGTAACCCCTTTCCATTTTCTCGTTTACGCCTCCGCTTCCCCCGTGCTCGTTGCCGACGGAGAATCCATGATCTGTTTGCGTGAATCGTTGCGCAATCGATCCTGCGTCGAGATTTATCCGGACGCTGGAAATCGGTTTCGATTTCTTGAAACTCTGGTGTCCCGTGGAATTGTGCGGCATCGTGGCGATTAACTGACGGCTCGTCAATGTCATTAAGCAAACGATAGCGTGTTCGATTAGTGCTTGTCCAATTAACGCGGAGTCGTTTCGATCAATCGCTGATGCAATATAACCGGTGTGCTCGATTAAAATTTTTGTTTTTATTTTATCAACGTCACGATGGTAGAAACAGCATTTTTATGAGTTTACGAGGAAATTGGCCAGGTGAAATATAAAGCAGTGAAAAAATAGACAAAACTAAGAACAGTGTTATATGTCGTTTACAGTGTGAAAAAAGTATTAGGGGATGAATTTTTATTCAACTCCTGCTTGCCACAATCGCTGCTGAAGATTTTTATATTGCCTAAAGATCCGCAGTGTAATTATAACAGTTCGAGCGCTCGAACGTTTCCGGCAGCTTAAGAAGGAACAGAATGCAGCCTCGTTGTTCGCTGGGTATTGTCTTCCGATTTGCCGGCCGCCTTACCCTCGAGGGAGATCGGTCTCTTCGAAAGTAACCTTCCCTTTCAATTTCCCCGGGCGCCGACCAGTTTTTTGCGCGCGTTACGCAACGGGTCGCTCCCTTAATTACAAAAAGATCGTGGCTAATTCGACACGCGGCGCGATAATTGGCCGTCGGGGTTATCTCGACCGTGACGCAACCGATTTTTTGGGAAAGTGGAACGTATTCCCTCCCACCCCTGTCGCTTCCGGTTCCTACGCGCGCGAGTTGTAGGCGATCGGGCCCCCGTGGGAATCGCCTCGGACGAAAAAACATTTCGGTATGCCCCCGTTGCAATTTATACATCGGGGCCGGACAATTTCCGGTCGGCGAAATCGCCACTTTCCTGCCCGGAGCGCCGATATTTCGCAACGCGGGATGCTGGCCGACCGATTCCTACGCTCCTTCACGCGTTCCCGTGGTCCAGTCGACTCCGTCCGCTTGTGGGAAAGCCGCGATGGTCACGGCGAAAGCGACCGACCGATAATGCCGTACTACCAGCCCGGCTCTCAGGGTTGCGATTTTCGGACCGGTAATACAAAGTAGCTAGTTTCTCCACCCTGAATGGCTCTTTTGCTTCGTATGGACGCGCCGTGCGGCTCGAGGAGCTCCGGCTTTCTTGCGTCGGCCAAGTAGAACAACCTAGAATCTACTTCTTTGCCAGACGTTGCTCCAGTCCGGTATTCGTTTTGCCCATTCGCGTGCACGTATCTGCGATAATTGAGCCGTGGACGATTTTTAGCACAGAACAAACTTCCGATCGGGCGACCAAACATTTTCAACTTTTCCGAATGTAACATTACACAACTCGACGAAAAAATGGTAAAACTTTAAATTCTAAGGCGCGGAATCCAAGGTCTAAGCTACATCGATACCCGCGCTCCTATGAGTGCGGAAACCAATATGGTTCTAACCTCTCAAACGCGCTTGAAATCCAGCAACTTGACTCGTGCGTAGCTTTCAAACGAGTCAACTCCGCACGCTAGTATTTCAAGTTCTGTCATTTTTTCGTCGAATTGTATAATACTGCATTCGGAAAAGTTGAAAATGTTTGTCCCATGTGCCAAAGTTCGGCACGGAACGCCAAGAGATCAGAAGAATTTCGTTGATAAAACCGAAAAAGTGCAAAGGCAAGGTTCATCATTCCTGGTTGCGCCTTTCGAATCGCAACGGCTCTAGAAACCTTAAGGACGAAGTTTCACGGTGTTATGTCAGCGCGAGACGCCTAAGGCTGGAACAATAGATAGCAGATTTCGTTCGGCGTTTTCGCTGGTCTTAGCCGGCGTAATTACAGTTTTACAACTTTACGACTTTGCTCGTCAAAAGTTTCTGCAATTTCGCAGCGCTCGGCGGCGGCGGCGGCGGTTCGGCGGCGGAGGCTCGGCGCACCTATCATCCATCATTCCTCGGAGCGTTCCACGGCTTTCAATTTACGGAGAGAGGCAGTCAATAGCGACGACGACGATGCATCTTGCCCAACTTAGCACTCGACGCGCGAACCCGTCGTGCTCCATTGTTTAGCGTCGGATCACGAGAGAGCCTTCTCGGTTGGGTTTGCAGCAAAATCCGCGTCTTGAACAGGCTCCCATTCGCCGTCGGTAGAAGTCACGAGGCCGCGCGTCTACGAGACCAAGTTCTACCGGCGGTTTTTTAAGGGTGAACCCCTGACTCATTACGACGGTCCCGTGTCTACTGTGGGAAACGCGTGTCATTTGACTAAAGGGGTACGGTTTTGCACGACGCTGAATCGGTTGCCGGCTGACTCGTTACACGATAGAGACCTTGAGGGGCCCCCGTCAACCGGCGCGAACCGCAAACGTTCCTATTATTATTGGAAAAACGCCCGTGTCGATTTCCTCGTGCCTCCCTCCCTCCCCTCCTCACCCTGCCCGCTCCGCGACCAGGCCAACGTTGCCCAACACCACCGACGAGGCGCTTTCGAAAGACGACGCTGGTCGATTCCTCGCTCCAAGGACGTTGACGACGATTTGCATGAATTTCAGCCGGGTCCCAGTTAATCGCCGCGGTTTAACGCCGATCGGGCCAGTATCTCGCATCTATCTCGATTTATGCGGAGTCGATCCCCGAATGAAATTCCCACCGGTCCTTGGATCGCATTCGGTCGCGATATACAGTACGTTCGTATGCGTGTAATGTATGCTACCGAATCGCGCAACCTTGGACCGACGGACGCTGTATATTTTTTCATATCTTCACACTGTGATCCTCCTTGAAACCTTCAAAAAGCTTCCGATCGATGCAGGGATAGGTAAATCTCTGTATTTCTTCACGGGTTGATCCGATGCTTCTCGAGATATCCGAACGAAATAGAACGGAGATTACAAGTTAGCCCTATATGTCTGATTTTTTGCAAAATTTTTCGGTCACTCGTTCAGGGTAGAAAAAGGAATTTCACGGTTGGTACTTCTCGATAGCGCTCAAGAGTCGTCTACCACGAGAATTCGAATTCTTCTCGGTCGCCGCGCGAGACGTTCTCAGGAATAAATAAGCAAACGATAAGTCAGGTAGTTCTGTTTCGCGTTTCTGAAAATTTTTGGTCGTCCGTTAGAGGGTGGATAAAAATTATTTCTTTTTCCAAGATCGTTTAGCGATGAAAATATCGGGGCTGCGTTACACGACCGTCGAGCCAGTGGAACAACGCGGGAGCAACAAAATTATGCTGGCGAGGCGGATGGAAAACTCGGTCGACCCGAGTATAATCGTTGGAAAACACGATTATCCGTTTCATTCAGAGTCAGGAATTAATCGAGCTGCAGTTAATCAAACGGAGAGTGAATGAAAAACATTTGCATGGAAATCCGCGTTCCGCTCGAATTCTACCGGGGACGAACAACGACGGGGTCTTGCGCGCGCGTTAACACGGCCATTATTCTCGAATCATTGCGGCCCGCGAAAAACCAGCCGGACAGAAAGATGGAATTAGCATTCGCTCGAAATGCTAATGGGGCCGAGAGCGTTGTGTTCCAGGAAGCTGAAATCGTATCGACAAGGCTCTCCGCCTCTCTCTCTCTCTCTCTCTATGGTTTGCTGGCAGCTCTGGCCGTTTCTCAACTCTCCTCGCAGCTTTTTCCCGGGCCCGCGAGTAAAGTTACACGGTACGCGAAACGGAAGTGCGACGCGTAACAAGCCGGCGTTAGTTTCTTCTACGACACACAAGCGCGTTCTTGCGGTCCCCGATCGCTTTCGTAACCGTGTGTCCGAGGCGGACAGAGGCCTAGAACCTAACCCAGATCGCAGGAAGTTGTCCGTTTTGGACAAGCGCCAGACAGATCGCGATCCATCGATCCGTGCGAGCCCCCGGGTCGCCGCGATTCGATCCGTGCCACGTCGATCCCGCGCGCTCTTTCACACCACGCGGCTTTTCCGAGCCTCGGGAAAAATTTCTCGGCCGCGGAAATCGTTTCTTGAGCCTTTGAAAAATTTCTCATAAACATATAAAAAATCTTTCGTTTCGGCAAAAATAATTTTTCTGGATCAAACTTCCAAGGGATGCACCAGAATTTCAAGTTTTCGTTGAATTGAATAATATCACATTCAGAAAAGTTGTAAAATTTTTTATTCCCTGAGCGAAAGTTCAGCCTTTTTTTCAGTTTACGACTCCTTTAACAATTTGTCGCATTTTGACTATTGCAATAGAATTGTTTACCAAGCCTCATGACTAGACAGCTGATCCTGCAACAAACCGCAGTGAAATATAATTTTATTTTCTTGCTCGATACGTTTAATAGATTGATAAATAATATAACAGTATTATCAAATTCTTCGAATGTTCTGACTGTTTTAGATTACATCTACTCGCTTTCGTTGTAACAATTTTTTTCATGGTCTAAACATGTCAGAAAACGACTGTTTCGATTCAGCGCAAAATTAGTTTTCATTCCTGTGACTGATTCAATAATTGCTTGTCTGAACACGTGGTGAAACAGTTTACAACTGTGACGTCCCAAGAAACGTCTTAATTAGAAATTGACACGCGTCTAATCGGTTGAGATTTTTGCAAATTTTACGAAAAACATGTGATAATAAGTTTCTACTACGCAGACTGTCGGAGACCTACCACCGAGCGATCATAAATCGCCGCTATCGGACGATCTCACGTAGAATTACTAATGCGGAGAAATGGCATGCATACAATGTTCGATTATCCAACACCGTCTGTAGCTGAGAAGTGTTCGGATGGTCCAAGCTTGGTCATTCTTCATCCCTGTCTTCGCGCCTTGTTTCACTGTTTCGTAATTGTGCATAATGATCGTAATCAAATGACACTACGGCGTGTAGCGCGAGAATCGTGTGCTCGATAACGTTACAAACCCAGGTCGAAACACATAGCGAGCGACGCGGACGCGTGTTTTCGATTACAAAATTCTGGATTGCCGAAATTCCGATTAGGTAATCCTTTCGCACTCACTAGATTTCATTAAACAATCTCTTCGTTGGATATACGGCGTCGTTCATAAATATTTGGGCAGTTACGACCTCAGAAAACGATGTAAAAGAATCTTCTGATGAAATCGTCCCTGTTTATTTTGCCTCGCAGCGACACATTTAATAACGAACAATAAAATCGTGTGTATAATGTCTTATCGAACATGCGAAATCTTTCGTAGCATAAAATCGTGTTAATAATAATAAACGTAAGCAAAACGAAGTCTTGATTAGGATCCATAAGGTGGGCAGCTACTTATGACACTGTTCGAAATTCCGTCTCCTCACAGCCGTCGATAATATTCCAGAAACACCTGACGAACTTTCGCCGATCATTGCTCAACCCTCGTATAAGCGACCAAACGCATAAATAATCTTAAAGTTCCATACTGGAAGATTCGCTGCATAAATCTACACTTTCGAACTGTAAATCGATGTGCTAGCCGGGGAACGTAAAAAACTCGAACGAAATAAATTGGAAACAGTGAATATATTTTTTTCTCGAGAATTTTTGGTCATTCGACGAGGGTAGGAGAAAATGATTTGCCGATTGCAGCGTTTGAAACGCAGTTGAGTAACACCTGTCAGATAGATCAGAATTTGTAAGTGAGTTTCTCGGTTGTTACACAAGATATTTGAAAAAATCAGAGCGCGTGTAGCAATTACACTTCAGCTCTACTTCGCGTGGAATTTTTTCGAAATTTTCCACCAGCGGATAGGGGTAGGAAAACATGAATTTTCTCGCGATGTATTCTCGCGATCGCTAAAGATACTAATGGACAGTGTTGAACCGGGCTGAAGAGAGAGAGAGAGAGAGAGAGGGGGGGATAGCGCTCGCGACGATTTAATCGAGCGAGATTTTCCGGTCGACTCGCGATTTTAATTAAATCGTATCCCGAGAACGGAGCCAATGATATCGATATCCGGGCGGATCGGTGCGACGCCGTGCTGCCCCGTCAGAAAATCGAGGAGACGGACGGCGGATTGGCAAGAGAAATTGCAGAACCGAACAAAGGTTTCCCTCTCGTTGACCCAGATAACAGAGAGACTACCGGAGATTGTCAAGGGAGGCGATCGGATCGCCGCGGGATCGATATAATACGCCTCAGACCCCTCGACCCAATCGTGAATACCGTATTTTCAATCGGCCGCGCGACCGCTGTTTGCCTTGTATTCGTCTCGACGTTCCTCGGAGGATATCCTTCGCTGGAAAATATTCCGGGAACCTTGGGAACTCCCTTTGTCGACTCTCGATCCTCCGCAAGACCAACTCCGCGCGTCTCCAACCTCGGCGATCTACAATTACTTGCATCGGAACCCACGCGTCATTTGTTGCGGCGCGTATGCTTTCACCTGCATTTCGTTAATTGCCCATGCCCAGAGAAAAGAAAAAGAAAAAGAAAGACTGACACACGCCATTAACTCTCGCGCCGTTATTTCATGCGCCGAACGATTCCTTTTTGTCTCTCGTGCCCCGCGTATAGGGCTTTTGCGAGCCAAATTCAATTTCTCGTTAATTCAGTTTTTTTTCTTTCCGGCGATCTCGTACCACATCGCAAACCCGGTTCTCATTTACAAGTGTGTTCCCCTTGTTAAGCATCCGTATATTTATTTACGGGAAAAGAATTAAAATAAGGAGAGATTCCTCGGCGTAATTGCCACACGCGGGGTTAGGTAATCGGAAATAGAATTTTTTGGCTTTCTAATTGTCGCTGTTCTCGCTCGTAAATCCGTCGAATGAATTGTTGATCAACCCTTGTAATCGCTAGAATGAATTACCGACAGAGTTTCCTAAACTCTTTCCCCGAAAACATCACGAAACCGGTTTCACTATCGGAAGACCGGTCCATCATTTCCGATACAACATTTTTGTTGCTAAAGAATCGAAAATACCGAAACTTTCGAGTCGTCTAGACGTTCTATCAGGGGTGCACAAAAAATCATATAGCACTTTTTCTCTCGATCAACCGAACACGTTGCTACGAAACCTGTATACCATGTACCAATTAAATTTACATTTAGACGCGTAATTCGCAAGCTACAAGGGACAGAGGCGTGCAGACAAATAAAAATATTTGTTTCGCCTCCCACGGATCGGCGCATCGCGGGGCCCATCGCGAATCGGGATTTACGACGCGCGAGCGCGGTTGTGTTACGCATGAACCTCGCTTTCCTTGGGCCCCACGCATCGATGTCTCCGGCGCGTAACCGATGCTCGAGCGTGAAAATAAAAAAAAACACTTTACTGCTGATTACAGCTCTATTTTCTTCGCCTTCTTCGGTTTAACACCGGCTTACGTAACCGCGAGAAATTCTAACAGGTGTTCGCCGCCGGTTTCAGCAACTTTTACGATCACAATAAAATTCTTCGGCTTCGGTTCCCGATCGTCTCACCTTGATTCCGACCGGTTGGACGCTATCTAGACCTGAACATTGTCTACCGCCATCTTTTCTTCACGAATTTCGTTTTCGACACGAATTTGGAATTAACGCTTGCGTCACCGCATCCGGCTCCAGTTGCACAGTAGGATCCGAACTGGACACATTTCGGGCCCGATAAAGCGGGAGAACCAAATCAATAATTTTTTTCCCTAGCTCTCTCGTATAATTGGCCTTTGAAATTCTGTCTAGTTTTTTCGAAAAATTTCTCCCGCTCCGTTAGCGAGGTTGTTTATTTCGAGAGGCATTCATAATTCCCAGACCATTTATATTGGAATTGTTGTAAATCTTAATTAATGCACGACCTCCGGCTGAAATCCATCCCCAGGAGCTGAGTAGGCGATGTCGTTGGAATACTAGGTCGAAATGGACCCAGGCACCGCCGTCCAAGTGTCAATTACGGCCATGTCCTTCCCCAAGACAATTCCGCGGGATCGCCAGCAGAGCCAGCGCTCGAGAATAAACGTAGAAACTCGATCGTGCCGTCATCGAGCCATAAAAGCGAGCGGCAGCGTCGTCGATAGGAAATTCCGAGTTCCACCTATTTCGAAAAAATGGCCGGATTGCGCACTCGCGACAGAAGCGGAGGACGCGTCCGCGATTAGCCTATCACCTTGAATCCATAATCGGAATCCATAATCGGGGAATCGTTGATCAGCCTGCCGCCCGTGTTCGGTGTTCCTGTTCTCCTCTCTTTTTCGTCGAGGCGCACACTAAATTCGCGTTTTTTTCAAAAAGCATTTTGCAAAACTGGACGCCATCGATCGATAAATAATCCTCGGGGATCGTTAAAACGTCGGCGTTGCGAGCCTAACTGCATTCAGCCGAGATTTTTTCGAAATCGTGGAGGAAAGTTTCGCTGGAATGCACGTATTCGTACGCGAAAGATAAAAACGGTAAGAAAAATCGGGCTGACGTGGATTTTTGGAATGCGGTTGAAATTTTCGTTTCTCAACAGCAACGTGGCCGAACGTTCCGAACTGTAGGAGAAACCTCGATTTGCCTAACGCCGATCCATCAGGCAGTTCTTGTCAAATAAATCGATTATTTACCGGCTCTTCCCAATTATCGACTTTCTATCGATACCGCCGCGCCGGCGTGTTCGTGACTCGAAGAAATTGACAGCGGTTTTGAGCGAATCTCCTTCCACGGTCCCACGGATTTACACGCTAGTTTTACGACAGTTTAATGCCGCATTAGCCGGCTTAGCGGTGCGGCGGCGACGGTTTTTGCCGTTTGTTAACACGCCGGTGCGTTTCGCTAACCGGTGAAAAAAAGTTGCAAACAGTTCGGGAACATTTGTCATCTCGTTTAGAAAGTCCGGCCCGGAGACGAGACGCTCGGATCCAGAATAAGCGAAATCCACGAAGGGATTTAGCTGTAGCCCGCTTTCTGTGGGCTGTAAATTAGGCTCGTGAATAATCGCCTATATTAGACGATGCTGTGGATCGTTATTCCCTCTGGACTCTAATCTTAAACGTTCTTATTTGCATAGCGACGCGAGGTGCTTCAAAATCGATGCTTCCAAATATGGCGGCATGTTAATTCGAAAAATCCCTCGAGATACCTCAAAAAAGAAATTTAACCGGTGATAATTGCACAGCGGATTTTATGTATTTATAGAAAAAAATTAGCAGTTGCAATTGAAAACAAAAATAACATTACAAACATTCAAAGATACTGTTACATTATTTTCAACCTGTCAATTTTTATTTCACTCCAATTTGCTGTAACTCCCAGAAAAAATTTTTATTTTGCATAAAGATCCGCTGTCTAGCAAAGCACTAGAGTTAAAAATGATTTTAAAAGAAAAATAAATTCATTGATGAAGAGTCGTGTCATCTGTATACTTGATAAGCTACGGGAACCAACGCCATAGATCAGATAAAATCGATCAGCTTCACTTTCTTTCGAAATAATGGACGTCGGCCGGGGAAAATTGAATTATTCATTTGCACGCGGCTAATAGGAATAAAAGAAAGTCTACATAAAAAGTAAACAGCTATATCAGAAACATGAACGCATAAATTCTCGTCTAACATAAATTAAACGTTCGCGCGAACGTATTCATCGTCGAATGGTTCCCCAGTGCGAATGACGATTAACTTATGCGAACAACCACTCACCCCAGGATCCGGCCAGCCTCTGGACTCCTGTAGAAATCGCACCTGTGCAAGGGTCTCCTGGGATCGTCTAGGAACCTCTGTCCAGCAGCGTTGCACATCGCTCGATACAGTTGAAACTGTAGAACACCGGCGACGAAATTTCTGGAAAAACCGAGGAGAAAGTGAATTATAGGTGTAAGGGGTCTGCGGATCGACGGGGACATCTGGCAGGCATCGATCTACGATCCGACCGGATCCCATCGATCCCCGGATCCGGGCGATCGATCTCGAACAATGGGCGCGCGGGCACGGTTGCGCTTGAGGAGCAGGACAATCGACGCGAGAGTCAACGGAACCGCGACCGGGTGAGAAGAGATTAATTGCCGGAGAGCGTTTAATGACCTCCTCCTCCTCCTCCTCCCCCCACTTCCCCGTAACGTCTCGCGAGCCACGAAGAAACCGCAGAGACTACGTTCTCAAGGCCAGTGTCAACGAGGTCGATCCGCTAGCTATTCCTTTGAAGACTCGTCACGAGGTCGAGCTCTCTTCTTCCCTGAATAGATCGCGAGACGCTGAGGAGACAGCGAGAGAAAGAGAGAGAGTGAAAACATGTGGTCTCGACGCAGGACTCTTCATCGGCGACGACCTTTACGTAATATCAGGGTGTTCGCGATCGTTCTACGGCGTTACGTCCGCCTTTACTTTCCATCGAAATAAGGCCGGCATCCAGAAGAGCCGAGCTCGAAAGCATTGGAATGTCGCTGTTTCTCGAATCATCGTTTCATAACGAGCCAATTTTGTTCCCGCGCGACGCGACGACGGCTTTCGCGAAGTTTCGCCCGGAGATTCGGGCGGAAGAAATTGGAAGCAAGACGGACGATCCACCTTAATTTTAGCAAAGGGTTAATCGTCCATCGCCGAAGCTGTTCGTTGATGGTTCATTTGTTGAAAATAATTTTCGATAATTTGCGATTTGAAACAGTGGAAATGTCAAACGAATTTTGATTTCGACCTACTAAGATGATCGTATAAATATGACACAAGTGTTATGCATAATGATTCGACTCGTAAAAATTGTTTTCGTGGCTAGTCTTTCGAAACACATATTTTGCTGTGGCAGTATAATTTTTTTTTTTTTAAACAATCATCCGGACGTTTACGGCCGCATAAAATACGTATTCACCATCGTATTCGCTACGAACAGGTTCGATATTATTGAACGACAAAAATTTAGGACTTCTAAAAATAAACGAACGGACGTATCACCAATTTTCTCCATTTTTTTAGCTTGACAGATGAGCTACAACTCGTATAATGAATGTGCATACATTTCGGCTGTACATATATTCGTCGTGTTTTAGCCGTACTATTTTTAAACAGTTTCCCAATCGGAGGAATTTTTCAAAATTGAATCCACAATGTCTCGTTAATTTTGTCAGAAATTCATGAAATCTGCGGTCATGCTTCATCTATCGTACCAAGTGTTAAAGGTGCAAAAATACTGCGGATTTGAGAAGATCTCGATTCAAAGATCGTTATCGCGATCGAGACGAAACGAGGGGGGCACTGACCGCGGCAATGATGCGTCAGGATCTCTCGGGATAGATCTGCCGATTGTTTCGACGTTATTTATGACTCAATTCGCGGGGTCTAGCGCCGACAGCGGCGGAGTAATGCGGAGCTAATTAATGCGAACGAAGGTGAAACCGAACGGGTTGGCTAGGGTCAGCGATTACGGCCGGCTAAGAATAATCCTGCAGGCAAATTTTATCGATTGACCTTTA
Organism: Lasioglossum leucozonium; assembly: GCA_028454225.1. Taxonomy (NCBI): domain Eukaryota; kingdom Metazoa; phylum Arthropoda; class Insecta; order Hymenoptera; family Halictidae; genus Lasioglossum; species Lasioglossum leucozonium. The sequence goes on along the minus strand of CM052210.1, from coordinate 13,083,664 downwards.
AGATCTGCCCACGTGGATAGGGGAATCGCGTGTCTCTAGACGGGCGCCGCGACGCGACGCGACGCGAAAAACCGATCGAACTCGTCGTTTCGTTTCGTCCCAATGCGATGCGACGGTGGCTCTCCTACGTGTATCGATATTCAAGGGAAGGGAAACAGCTTTGACAATAATTGGGAGCAAGGCGAGACCTTCTCTGTGAACGGCACGAGAGTGCCCCGGTGATTCATGGATCCGCGTTCTGCTCGCGTTTTTTCCAGTCGGATTTATCGCCGACGATAAGCGGCTCCCAGCAATATTCATAGATCGTCGCCGCGCCGCGCCGGTAGGGTGGGAGTTTTTGATTCATCGACGCTTCCCGCGGACCCGTTGAATAACTCCGCGTCCGCATGCTTGCGGAATCGACTTGCAAATCTCGGCCACCACCTCGTGGAAATCGATTCCGCAGATTTTACGGGCCGCGAGAAGGAATTTCGGCGAAGAATCTCTTGCTCGCGGCGATCCTACGTCGGATTTATGCGACTTCGATGTCGAGAATTATGTCAGGCTGGAACGCATTCTGTCAGAGAATCGCGAGAATGAATTTTTACGGTCGTCATCTTCGTTTTTAATTAGCGAACTTTTATGCACTCGCGGAAACAGTCGCTTTCTAATATGCAAACAAGCGTCGAGCTGTCTCACCTTGATGACGGTTTTATTGCGATGGGTTTTTTTCCAGCGGAATACATTATTTTACCGAATTCTGGGAAAGGGTCTACGACAGGAATTTTGCACGAAGACTGCAAGGCGATTTTGTCCCTCTTTCGATATTATATATTGTAATTATACAATGGGCGTGTAATAATCCAGACACCACGGCCACGCGTCAATTAATGACAATAACGGTTGTCGTCGAATCCAGAATTCATCAAGCCGAATGGAATTGCGAACGACAGACACGCGAAGCGACTACGCAGTCCCATTATACGGTCCGACTCCTCGCGATTTTAATATAATTAGTTTCGGGTCGATCCCTCGGGCATTCTGTCGATATCTCCGCCCCGTAAATTCCCCAATCCGTAATTAACGCGTCGCTGAAAAATCCGATGGAACGTCTCGCGAAAGCTGATACCTATAATTATATCACCGCGCGGCGTTCTTAAATGAAACTGCAGCTCCCAGAAATATTCCAAAAACGTCTTGGAAAGTCGTACGAACATCCAGACTCTTCAGACTCGTCCATAATTATCACTGTCCCTTTCCACAGAGTTGGCACCATTTCATGAATCTAAACAATTTCGCTAAATAAATTGTATCCCCTTGTAGGCGTGGATGTGCGTACGATGAATATATTGTACAGAATATGATTATACTTTATATATTTGTAACGCGTTAGCTGTGACTATGTTTATGGTTCGAGCGTCTAGCACCGAATAACGAAGGTTACACAGTTTTCAGATAGACACGTGATACAATATGTACAGCCAACAGATGTCGCGATTATACATACAGTAATCTACAAAGATTTCTACACCCCTTCTAACTCTTCTAACATTAAAAATGCTTTGAAGAATCGTGTCAGGAGAACACAGGTGGATCTAATAAACCGATTATCAGCAGCAACAAGGTGCCATCGCATCGGTGCAATTCCTGCGGCTCGTCGCAGTTCGATGGAGAGAGCGCCGCGCCGCGCCGTGGTAAAAATATTCCAGCATTGAAAATGCCTTGAATAACGATGTCAGGGGAGTCGGGATGCAACCAAAAAACACCGTCGCTTGCAGTAAACACCGGGCAAGGCTAAGTAGGCGTCCGCGTGGAAGAAAACGGAACCGCGGAGCCGCCGCCGCCGCAGCCGCCGCGTGCCTAGTGAGGGAAATCGTGACGTAGACCGCGTGTCTCATGAAAGGGAGTAAATGGTTGCACCCACGAGATTGGCGGCAGATAAATCCTACGAGAGAGTCTTACGCTACACGTGAACACGTAACACACACCTTCGAGGTTGCCTCGAGGAGAAGGACGAGGCGAACGACGGAGAAAGGGAGGAGAGGAGATCGAGAGAGTCCAAGCGACAAATGGTTCTCTTCTCTCTCTCTCTCTCTCTTTCGTTGCACAGCGATATCCGATCCGATCTTCGGAGCCAGACCCGAAATCGACCGAAAGCAAAAAAAGAGGATCGCGTCCCGCGTGGCTCGAGCCACCGCCAACACGATTTTCGGCGCCGGCACCCGAACCCGGATGCTCTCGCAATTTACGGACCTTTCCCTTTCACTCGGAATCGTTAACGGCGCAGGGAACAGCTGGCTCTCCGGGAAATTCACCGAGGAGCTCTGCAATTAATGCAGATATTTTATCCTGGAATGGAAATTCCTCGGCCATCGCACGTAATTCCGGCCGACCGAAAATGCCTCTCAGACTTTTCGGACGTTGCGCCACGCATGCTATGCTCGCCTGCCGATTTATGCGGGAGCTTTGCCGGGGAAATTGCTAGTAATACTTTATGCCCACGTTTTATGGGAAATTGATAGATTTTGTGAGATTTACGTGACAGATTTCTAGCATGTTTGCAGCCAAACGAATTTATGAACTCAATGGACTCTACGTTTTTGTAAGCAGAGAGTTGACCATTTCTACATTCTATGTCATCAATTAGACAGGAAAAAACGTAGCTGATAGAAATTCCACTTTTCAACTTGAAACGCAACGGACATGGAGAATCCGTTGGAGACATGGAGGACTGTCGAGGACTATTATGAGCCTTTCCAACATGTTTTTATTTCTCAACATTCAAATACGAAATTGTGTATAAAAATTCAGTAAAATGCAAGCTCCTCGCGAACAAATGCTATCGAGCATGTGGAATCGGCAGATTGGAATAAATACAGCCAATTTTGCTAAGTCTAAAATGTCCCAAATAGAGAAATATTAACCCTCCATCTTCCTGTTTCAAGGGCTAACTATAAAGCCAACCTGACAAACATTCCTCGAGCCGATAGGAAGGTAGCGAGTTCTGCAGAGACTTCCGAATGCATGGAAATCGCGGCAGAAGTGCAGGAACACGCGGGACGTGGTCGAAACAGGGTCAAGCCTCAGGCGTCGAACCGAAGAAACGACTCCCGCTTGTCGGGCCATCATCGTTGTTCGCGTAACAGGTAAGTCCCGGCGCGACGCGACGCAACGCAACGCGGCGTTGGGCCCCCACAACGAAGGAAAAAGAAAACGAAACGGCGTTGTCGTCGAACGGAGAGGGACGGTGTTTTCGAGAGAGGCGTGTGGGGGGACGAGGAGGCGAGTCGGTGTGTGCCCCAAAGGGGAGTGGTAGCGGATCGTGGTCGTTCGTTCGACGCGAACAAAGAGGTGTAACGTGGGGGGTATACGCGAGTTGGGCCCGGGTGGCGAAGGCGAAAGTATGCCGCGTATATAAGGGGACGAACCGTCGGCAATCAGCATCCAGTTCACTTCTGGACGCACCTGGAATATCTCGAGAGCAAAAATGAGAATCCTGGTACGTGGAGACGTGCGGCGAAAGCATTTTCGCGACACTCGAGACACAGTGACGGCTTCGGGGAAACGTTGAGCTTCGGAGAAAAACGCGCTAGCCTAAACCGACCGTTCGCCGCTTTGGCCAACTAGTGAACAAGTCGCGGGGGTGTACGGATATACGTATAGTGTTCATAATCGAAGGATCTCGTGAATCGACCGAATTCGCACACAAAAAATTAAAGTCACGCTTCGGGATCGGGTTTAATCGAGTTTGCTTCGAGTTTCCCTTTCGTAGCGGGAGAGTACGATATGTCGTAGGCTCTACCGTCTTCGATCGGAAGATACGATCGACTGAAATTTGCTAGAAAATTCGTCTCGCTATCGGGGAACCGTTCGAGAGCCGGGTTTCTTCGAGTTTCCCTTTCGAATTTCGGGAGGAGGGTGAGGGGGCCGCGGTGTACTCTGCTCGTGTCTTCGATCGGAAGATTTGTCGAAAATCTGGCTGGAAAATTGAAGTCTTTCTACCGCGAATTTGTTTTTTTTTTTCGAATCGCGTAAAACGTGTCGCAGTGTCTAAAATCGAAGCCGATCAAGCCCCATCGAGTATTCCCTTTCGATTTCGTTGGCGGTCCGTCTGACGGTTTGCCCGTTCGCTCGTTGCAGGTCTACACGGCGGCGATCGCCCTGCTGATTTCGGCGGCCTGGGCCGAGGAGAAGGTTGTCGAGAAAGTGGAGGCGCCGTTGGAGGACAAGACAACGAAGAAGCAGGAGAAACGCGGGCTGTTGGGTCTCGGCTACGGTTACAGCTACGACGGCGGCTACGACATCGGAGCCGGCGGCCACGGCGGCGGTGGTTTGGAACTCGGCCACGGATACGGATACGGAAACCTGGGTCTGTCCGGCGGTTACGGCGGTCATGTCCTCGATCACGGTCACCACGAGCACGTCAAGACGGTCACCGTGGTGAAGAACGTCGCGGTACCGTATCCGGTCGAGAAGCACGTGCCGTACCCGGTCGAGAAGCCGGTGCCCGTCCCTGTGAAGGTCCCGGTGCCGCAACCGTACCCGGTGGAGAAGCCTTATCCGGTCAAGGTGTTGGTGAAGGTACCGGTGCACATCCCGCAGCCGTACCCGGTCGAGAAGAAGGTGCCGTACCCGGTGCACGTGCCGGTCGACCGTCCTTACCCCGTCAAGGTGTACGTGCCGCAGCCGTACCCGGTCGAGAAGCACATCCACGTCCCGGTCAAAGTACCGGTGCCGCAGCCGTACCCGGTCGAGAAGCCGGTCCCAGTGCCGGTGAAGGTGCCGGTCCACATCCCGCAGCCGTACCCGGTCGAGAAGATAGTGCACGTCAAGGTTCCGGTCGACCGTCCAGTCCACGTGCCCGTGCCGAAACCATACCCGGTGCACGTAGAGAGGCCCGTGCCCTACCCGGTCGAGAAGCCGGTCCCGTACCCGGTCAAGGTACCCGTCGACAGACCGTACCCGGTCCCGGTCGACAGGCCGTACGCCGTTCCAGTGAAGGTACACGTACCGCAACCGTACCCGGTCGAGAAGCCAGTCCCGTACCCGGTCGAGAGGCCCGTACCCGTCGAGGTCAAGGTACCCGTGGACAGACCGTACCCCGTGCACGTAGAGAAGCCTGTGCCCTACCCGGTCGAGAGACCCGTCCCATACCCGGTCAAAGTACCCGTTGCGGTGCCGGTACACCACCATGAACACGATCACGGCTACAGCACCGGCTACAGCTCCGGCTATGGCGGCGACTGGTCCGGCGGACACGGAGGTTACCACTAAACAACAAACGACGTCGGTTTCCGGGTAGCTTCCGCTAGAGGGTCCGCTGCGCGCAACGCTGCTACCCGACACCGGAAACAACTCGGCCAATCGACGATCTTCTTTAGGTTACGCGCGAGGGAGAAGAACGAATTGATCGGACGTTGTCGTGGCACGCGACACCCCGTCTACGCACGACCCATCCTCCGTCCTCGCGTACCTGGATCACAGAGGCGCGCGACGCGGAGGAATTCCGGTTACGCGCTAATCGAGGATGACCGGGCACGGGCGGTCGCTTTCAACTTCCTCGATGTCACGCTCTTTCCCTCTCTCTCTCCTTCTCTCTCGCTCTCTCTCTGTCTCCCTCTGACCGCGGACACGATCAAGGAGATCCCTGGGCGGCGCGACGCGTGCCACCGATACGGATGAAAGGGAGATACTCATAGGCGCGGAGAAGACTGTCTTTTGGTGGACTTCGCTCGAGAACAGCCCGCTTTATCTCACTTTTTTCTACATCGACATAGAAGAATATGTATTTTTTTTACGAAATATAAAATGTTAGTAATTGTGAACCCCTGTTATGTACATACAACCGCACCCACTATATTTTCCTATCGTCGCAAAAGTCGTCGTCTTTCGTCTTCGTGCGATCGATGTAACTTCCTTCGTCGTTCACAGTCTCGAAGGAGAGATCGCGTCGAGACTGAGAAACGGGAAGTAACCATTTTTTTTATTTCAGTTCTTAACGGAAACAAGTAACAACTGCCTCGGTAATATAGGACAATGGGTCGATCGAAGTAACCTAGTCGCATCAACACGTTCGCCGTCACAGATAAGTGTCGTCCGCAACCTCGCAGTGCGCTTAATCAAATCAATTTCATACACTTTGTTGATTAAAGTGCACAGCACGATATTCAGAGAATCCTGTGACTAACTTCCGCCGACTTGTTTCGACACACTATCTACCGACGATTATTTAATTACTTTTTGAAGCCCGTAGCTGGAGACTTCTCAGCGAATTTTTCCCACGCGACAGAAATAAAAATTTTAATCGTGAACCGACGAGTCGCCTCCAGCAACGTCACCCAACAATTTCGTTTCGGATTCCAGCGCGGAAAAAGATTTCTAAAGGATAATTCTGTACAGCAACCCTTAAGGATCGGGCTATTATTTTTGCCCGGATCCAATACCTCGGTGGAAGACTCGGTTCCCGACGACCTTCCGCGTTTCCCGACGCCGTCACGACTTGTTAAACAATTTCCACTTTCATTTTCCGCATGCCCGGCTCGGCCGCGAGCGTCCTCGTCATTAAGCGGCTTATAACGATGTTCAGGGTAGCCGACGTTCCGGAAACGAGCGGTGATCGTCGCTTGGTCGCGTCACGATCGGATGCTCGGCCCTTAGAGAACCGCCGGGGGTTATTGTACTGTTTGAGAAATCGCCGGGCGATTACAGTCATCGATGGAGGAAAAAAAGACCAGCGTCGTTCGATTTCTGCGGGGGAAAGTTTTCTGGTCGGGCCGGGCCGGGCACGGCGCACGCCTGTCCGACCAGATGGCGATGCACCCGATGCACCGATGCAACGAACGAGGCAACCGCGACCCAGTTCGCCCGCTGCCAAGGCGGCCCTGCCAAATCGATGCTCTTGATCACCCCTCGCGTCCACGTGCCCTCGTAATTCGCCCCGACGTGCCGCCGCTCGACGGCTCGCCGCTCTTCAACCCAATTCTATTTTCCGGGGGATGATGCGAGCGTAAATTTCACAGCCAACCACTGCCGCCGGATCGTTCGCGGACCTTCACAGCTGACGGGTATCCCGGGTGGATCTTTTATTCTCGTATTTATCGGCGAATTTCTACGCAAACTGACTTCATCCCTCAATCCTCGACGAGATAAGAAAGTTGAGAGCCTTGCACTTTGCGGTTCAATGAAATTTGTTACAGCCGACGCATTCGCGCGAAAATTAATTTAGAGAGAAATAATCGCGTCTCTCGTTGTCGAAGAAGAATTTGAACATTCGCATGAAACGATCCGACGGAAAAGTAGCAAAGAGGATCGAGGAGACCAGCGATCAGCGTTTAAGCCGGCGGAGCAGTCAGCAAACGCGCCTCCGGATAATTACCGATCGGAGAGGACAACGACAGTCCCCTGACATTTTCCAGCCGAAGATGGAGTTGCGAGTGGAAGAGCGTTTATCAAGACGGCGGGATCGGAGCCCGTGGTTCCGGAGCCGCCGGAAACTTTAGCAACCGAGAGAAGCACCGTTCAATTACCTTGGTTGCAGCGTTCGTTGGGCAACCGCGTGGACGCTCCTCGATTTCGATTCTCGCGAGGAGTTCTGCTGAACGGTTGCCCAACGGCTACGGGAAAACGCAGAGAAACCGAGGAGGAAAACCTCGAAGAAGCCGAAACCGTCAAACTTCGTAAAATTTGTCTTTTCCGTAAAGGTCCGCGGTTCCACCGTTCGCCATCGTATACGGCTGATGAAACAGAGTTTGGTCACGAGCGAACGAAGTGGGACGCGTCGACGATCTTCGATCAACTTCGCAGCTGCCCGGCGCCGGACAGTGGAAGAAGAAGATCGCTGGTAGTTAATTCGTCCACGGTTAAGTTCCTCGCTCGGTTCGACCCACTTCGGAGCCGTGCCCAAGCCACTTGACTCACGAACGACTTACGTGCCTGTCCATTGGACGAGCAGAGAGCCGGTCGTTGCGCAATCCTCTCGCAGCCGCACGCGACTACGAGCCTGAAAGCGAGAGACCGACGACGAAATGATCGCCCCCGGCACGAGACCTGGCTCTCGCGCCGCTTATGATCGATCCTTTTCACTTTTCGCGACTTTTTCACCTGGCCGGCTGCTTCCATCGCCCCTTTTTTCACTGCTGCAAATGATTTTTCTCGACGCGTTTATTGGAAACAGTTTTTATTTTGCTCCCCGTCTTCCCTAACCACCTTTTTTTGACATTCGCTTGGAAATGATGTTGATTATTTAAAATGATCTAGTCAACTCCATTTATCGATGCAATGCAACTTTATTTAGCAATGTTAACGAGACTGAAGTTGCTTCGACTCTTGCGATTTTACAAACACGATTAGCAAAGATGAGTTGAGATGGAATTTTTATAAAAATGACAACTAGACAATTTGTTTCTTTCAAACACTTTGTTGTTTCGTTTGAACCTCTCGCCGCGCTCCCGGTTCGCTAGTAATCACTTTACCGAATCCTTTCGCTCGACGTTCGTTGGTAAGCTAGTCGTACGACTTTCTCAACTGTTGATACATTCGGTACGATGTTGCCACCGAGGAGATAGTGTTAAAAACGGCTAGCCTTGCTGGACATCGTGACCGAGGGAGTGCTTGCCGACACCGTTTGCAAAAGGAATTATTATAAACATTAAGTAGCCAGGAGGAATAAATTTATCGATCATTACTATCACGGCGATCGAAATCCACCGAAATTAGATGAAGTGGGGAGAGTGTCACATCACTGCGCAGGTGCGTCTGAACTCGGCGAGCGCACTCGGTCGGTCAGTCGGACGGGCCGAGGACTCGGGGCAACTGGGGAGGACCAGTGGCTGACCAGTGGCTGACCAGTTTCAACATTGGTGAGTCTGACTTTTTTTTTATTTTTCTTGTTGTTTATGAGAGTTCATTTTGCGAGTATTTATTTTCTGCTTTATAGCGCAGGGTGAGCCAAGGGTTCTACAATACTTTTTTTGATTATCATTGGCCCACCTTCAACGATTCTGCCCTGAACTGTCAATTCGAATTTGCATTAATATTGTATATTAGAATGTAAGACGTGCTAGATGTAAGACGTAAATGTATTGAAAAATTTTCAATAAAGATCTTGTAAATTAATATCCATGATTACTTCTAACCTATTCCCTTCCATAACATTTTGCAACGAGCAACGAGTATCTCGCACTCGTCTCTTACTTTAAATAGAAAATCAAAACTTAAATTCATTTAATCACATCATCCCTACGAACCAATTTCTAGAATTCTCCAAACACAAGCAGAAATCGAAAGCAAGGTTCCGACAGTTTGCTAAAATTTTAAGACCCATAGAATCGTACTAATTATGCAGCATATCCATTAACAGTAGCAGGACCGTTTATCTTCAGTCTCATCAGAATCGCGTCGCGTGTCTTTCCCCCGTTGCTCAACTTCGAGCATTTAACTATCTCGTTCGCAATAAAAAATCGATCAAAAGTAACAGGATTGAGCATTCACGAACCATAACGATCGCGTGTCGGTCGCGAAATTCGAGTAGGATAGTCTCTGTTAACGCGATCGTCGGTTTCTCTCGTCGTTAGAAGTCACGGTGTTACGTTTGTTGGCACGAGCTGTCCACCTCGCTTCGAGAGACCACGAATCCGAATCGCGTCGATGTCTCCGTGAACATAGTTCACGTCCGTCAGAGTATGGTTTCCGACCGTTACACGGTTACACAGTGCGAACACTGTTGTCAAAAGCGATCACATTGTAGTACGCTAATGTTCCGCGAGTCACGGTGCATCGATCGATGATTAAAATCATTAACTTGTCGCTGGACTAGGCGCACGTTCATTCCGATCAGCAGAATGCGAATTTTCCGCATTACCGATGAAATATTCAAATAGCAGGAAAATTAAAGAAATTTATCAATATTGATACAACATTTTCAACGTTTACGCGATGTTTCAAAGTACAACGAACGATCCTCTATCCCGACGTTCATGCACTTTCATTATTCTTTTGCACAGTACCAGCAAAAAGATCTCCTATAATAGTTCTGATGTTCAGAAAGTGAGGAGGATGCAAAAAGAACGACTCGCATCGATTCTTCCGAGGAACACACTCGATTCGAGACACGTACGGTCAATTATTAAAACAATACATGCCTTTCGCTTTCACCGACCGTCCCAAGAAGATTATTCTCCGTTCGTGTCGCGCAATACGCAAATTCAAATAGAAATCAGAAGATTCGCTCGATCAACCGACTCCGATCTTTCGCTTTCGTTTCACGTGCGACTGGCATCGAGATCGACCATGCTTGCCCACATTCTTCTTCTCGAAGGTCGCGCGAGATGACCGCGGAATCGCGATCTCTGGAATCGCGTGTCACTCCGTTTACGGGTGGCGACGGGTCGATCATCGTAGCTCTCGTTTCGAGGTGTACAAGGAGGTGTTCCGGAGACTGTGAACCAGAATAGTTTCACTATCTACACAGGTGTGGGAAAGCGAGATCTTCCCCCTCGAAGGGGCCAGCACCGCGTGCAGCCTCTGAGAAACGCTTGTATATAAGCTGGACACTCTTCGTCGCCGATCGACTCGCTTTCGGTTTCGATTGCTCGACGTTCGATCATCATTTAAAACGGGTCGACACGCCTTGACCCTGATCAGTTCGCCGAGGCTCGCAGGATGAATTGCACGGTACGTCTGTCTGGCGTCAAGGTCGCGGAGAACCGGAGGAATCCAGCGGCCGACAGTGTGACAGTGATCGTGTGCAGTGTTCTCGTTGAACGATTAAATGTCCGGCATTCGGAGTAGTCGATGGCGGAGGACTGCCTTAATAATTAGTTGGAGAGTGTCTGTTAATATAATCGATGCTTGATTGTACTCTTCATGAGTGTGTTATGTTGTAGAGAAGCTGAAAAATCCTCTTTTAGTTCTAGAAGAAATCGATGCAGTATTGGGTAATTGCGTTAACGATTCTGTGGCAATGATCACTGTTACAGAGGAACATCCTGGTGGTTCTTCTGGTCTTCGCCGCGACTTCGTCGTGTTTCGCTGCGCAGCAGAAGAAGAGCCAGCAACGGGCGGTCAAGCCGAGGACGCAGAGACCTCCAGGCAGAATGGAATGTGTTCCTTCGCAGAAGAGAACCAACGGCACTACGCGCAGAACCGCTAAGGGATGGACGAGACCTGTTGGTAAACGCGGTGCGTAGATCTGGAGTAGCGGTGACTCGGCAATTCTAATCGCGAGAGAAAAGCATAACATGATTTTCCTCGATTCACAGACGTCGTAGCGAATAATCCGTTCGATCTTGCAGGGGACCAGTACAACGAGCCTCTAGAGCTATCGCACCTGGACGTGGGTCACCTGGAAGGCGACTCCATAAAATCCGAACACGTGGAGGGAAGCTACGAGTCGTTCCTCTCGGACCCCGAAGCAGGAATATCCCTGGACGTTCCCCGCGAGGGCCAGGTCCTAGGTCACCACGTGCAAGAAGACGTGCACAAGCTGATAACCGTGGTGAAGAAGGTCGCGGTGCCGTACCCGGTGATCAAGAACGTTCCGTACCCGGTGGTGAAGAACGTTCCCTACCCCGTGAAGGTACCGGTACCGCAGCCCTACCCGGTAGAAAAGAAGGTCCCGTATCCGGTGAAAGTATTCGTGAAGGTGCCGGTAAAGATTCCCAAGCCTGTAGCCGTGATCAAGGAAGTACCGTACCCGGTGCAAGTCCCGGTGGACCGTCCCGTGCCCTTCAAGGTCTACGTTCCGGACCCGTATCCGGTCGAGAAGAAGGTCCACTATGAAGTGAAGGTACCGGTACCCGAGCCGTTCCCCATCGAACGCAAGATCCCGGTGCCGGTGAAGGTAGCGGTGCACGTCTCGCAGCCGTACCCGGTCGAGAAGGTTGTCCACTACCCGGTGAAGATCGAAGTTGAGCAACCGGTTCCGGTTCCGGTGGCGAAACCGTACCCGGTTCCGGTGGCGAAACCCGTGCCCTACCCGGTCGACAAACCCGTCCCCGTGCCCGTCAAGGTCGAGGTGCCGAGACCGGTACCCGTACCCGTCGATAAACCCGTACCCGTGAAGGTCAAGGTCTCGGTGCCCGCGCCCTATCCCGTGGAGAAGGAAGTCCCCTATTCCGTGGAGAAGCCGATACCCGTGCCGGTGAAAATACCCGTCGACAGACCGGTGCCGGTACACGTGACCCGACCCGTCGCTTACCCGGTCGAGAAACCCGTACCCTTCCCCGTGAAAGTACCCGTCCCCATTCCAGACCACGAGGGTGACTCCGCGATCGAATCTTCCGCGGTCGAGTACCACGAGTTCGCGCGATGAATGGTTCGAATTGCAGCGTTCTTGGGGAAACACGTGATTTCTTGCGACTGATCCATGCCGGAAGATCTAGCCGCTGGGATGGCTATGGAAGATTATTATTACATATTATGTAGCAGGTTCTCGGTCGTTGCGCTCCCGACGAAGCGCCTGTGATCATGTGAACAAATTTTGTTCGCGCAACACGGGGAACGTAGATTATCGTTAGTGTATGTAATGATATTTGGTCCTCTCAGGGTTTCAAATCCATTCCACCGTCTCTCCCTTTACCAATCCTCAACTATCGCCTAATTTCAAGCGGGACCTACTTTTTATTAAGGTGGGTTCCGAACCACCTATTTTGCCAACAACGCGTGAAACGCACCCAGAGGGCCACTTCCCGGCTTTTTACCGAGCGGTCACCCATCCTAGTGCGTCCCCCGCCCTACGCCGCTTAACTTCGGTGATCGAACGAGAACCGGTGTTTTCAGCGAGGCAATGTTCGTTGACCAGATTATCGTTAGTGAAATTGTTTATTTATGTTGTTATATGTACGTGCACATTAATCGCTGATTCGATTCGATAGCCGAGGAGTTACAGATGGTAGATCTTATGCGATTGATCGAAACTCCTGAAATTCCGTTTCGGTTCCCGTGCCCCGAACGAATAGCTACTGTATATGTTTACAGTGTTCTCCGATCGACGACGCGGCGGTTGTTAATGTTGTTCGCTGCGATCGCCGATTATTTATAGACTGCGGATTTTATGCAATTTTACGGCGAGAAGAAAGGAGCTGCGAGATAATCGAGTAAGACACCGAGGAAGAATTTAAGAATATTGTTTCGCATTTATTAAAACTGTTAAACGAGGAAATACACTTTTACTCGACCCCCGTTCCCTACGATCGATGCAGGGTATTTTGTGGTTTTCAGTTTTCATTCGCTGAACGAGGTTAGCAACGCCATCTGAGTGGCGTTGCAACCAGCCGTGGTGAAATGCATCTGTGCCACGGAGAATTGCAGCGAACTGCAGCCAATATCGACTGCGAAAGTTCCCGTTCTAGTGTGCGAGAACTCCGCGAGAGGTGGTGCAACGTGGGAATAAACGCGTTTCACCGAAATCGAAAGGAACCGTTATCTGTTGTGATTTAATTCGTCACTGTGCTTTGATCGATACTCGATCGAGAAGATGAAGAAAGCTCGTCGTCCAATATGGCGATGATCGAAAGGAAAAATCATAGAACACTGGGTAGAAACCCGATGTTCCCGGAATGTGCAATTGAGATTGACGAGCACACGGCGAAATCGAAGAGCCGCATTCCAGCCACGTTTCTCCTCGACCCGGTCGTAATTGCGTCGCTACAGATCGTCCCATAATTGATTCTGGCAAGACAGACGCGTCGGAGCGACGTGTCTTCCAGCCTTGATCCTGACTTTCTATCGATCCTAGCACTCGAGATCACGGTCGATCAATTTTTTAACGCGAATTCAGGTAGATACATTGGCTAGTCCAGCATGAATTTAGGAACTCGATTTAAAATAGATATTTTAGTGGAACGATGATGTGTAATTAACAGAGATATGAATTTTATTCGGTAGAAGAATCGCATGACACCGTTTATGCGAGCGTTCAAGTCTCCAGCGTCGCGCACGACATCGCTTATGCGAGCTTTGAAATCACCGAGCGCGTTTAGATCTCCGGGCTGTTGTAGCCTAACCAAATACACTACAACTTGATCGGGTCTTCTACGCCTTAATAAATGTTTATTGTTACCGTTACTCCCCCGCAATTTCCGAAAAAACAATCTCGCACCCGTCACAAAAATTTCCCTTCGTGCGTTTACTGCTTTACGAGAGTAACTCGCAGGTTCCCACAGTCCTGGAGACCCACGCTCGTATCACGTTCGTTACTTAATAATGCAATAAAGTTATTCCGCACGCGGTATCTGGTTCTTCGGCTTTTTTCCCCCTCGAAACCGTGTCACTGTGCAAATAGAAAACCGCGAACTGGATGTAACAGTTTCTGACCGGACTGGCGAACTCTAGGAAGAAAGTGGGCAGCATCGAAAATGGCGAAACCGCTGCCGGAGAGAACTTTTATACCGGTTTTTCGTTTTCACTGAACTAACGCGAGAAACTGGACGGGTCTCGGCCGATCGACGAGGGAATTGGATCAAGCGATGCTACGCGAGACGATTTCGCGGTCGATGTTTTATTTACTAACTGGGAAACAAATTGTCACGGTGGAACAACGCTTGCGTCCGGCAGGCGATTCGCTCGCGGTTCCACGAAGGGACTTCGAGTTGTTCGAGAACAAGCGTTTCCCACGAAAAACGCGTCCCCGCGGCGCGAGGTCCGCCCGGTTTTACGATCGCCTATGGAAAGTGGCCATTCGCTTTCATCTGTCAAACGTACACGACGTCGCCGTTCCAGCACACTTTTCATAAAATTAATGGACTGGAACCAACCGACAACCGATGGTTGTCCCGTGAAACACGCTTGAACACGATTGTCCGCGGTGTTCCTGAGTTCACGGACACCCGGAGACATTAAAACCCTGAAATCGAGTCTTCTTCGTCGAATTCCTGGACTCGATTCTCTAAATTTTGAAATCGGTACCTCGCAATCGATGCAGAACATTTTTATTTTGCACAAGGATCGGCGGCCTACCGATTAGCGTATCGCGGTATGCGTTGATTGCTCAACACAAAAGCCGCGAGTTCCTCCAGCGCGGCGGTTCGACGGACTGCGCGAAACTGTAAGTTTCTTCGGGGCTGTTTTACGAGTCGAATAATGAATGGTCCAGGCCGTCGCTTCCGCGGTGGAGAGCTTTAAACCAATTATCCGTGAAAAAACAATGACCGTTCGGTTGACCGTGGATAATTGTCACGAAGTAGGCGGCGCAGGCCTATAAAGGTCCGAGCTGGTTGAACAGGCGAAAGTCGTCCACGGTATATAAATAATCCTGGTGCACTTATCCGTTTGGTTTCAGTGCATCTCGATCCATCGTCTGGCAACATCTAGCCATGGGACGCCTGGTTGGTACCGTAACACCTCACCCTACGCCCTTCGACATCGTTCTCCGCTTGGTTACAAAGGTCCGGTAACGTTTATTTAACATCTTTCTCTGTCTCCCACCGTCAGCAGCCCAGCATAATCGTCTTCCTCTGCCTGTTGATCGCCCTAACGTGCTGCGCGACGCGGAAAGAGGACCTAGAAAGGGCAGCGGAGCTAGCGGTCGAGAAGGCGGCGGAGAGGGCGGCAGAAAGGGCCGTGGAGAAGGCCCTGGAAAGCGGGAATTCCACCACGGAGTCCAAGACAGTTCGCGATTCGTACTCGAGCGTCCGGAAACCGGCTCAGCGGGAGAATTCGAGGGGCGACGAGAGAATCACCGGCCGCTATTCGTCGTTGACGGACGAAACGGATCGAGAAGACGACACCGACGATTGGCGAAGGTTCCCTAGACGTCACGGATCGAAACCGTTCGGCTGGAGGAGCAAAGTCGACGACGACTGGAGGAGGTACCCTAGGAGCGACTGGGTGGCTGAGGCTCCATGGGAGAAGCCCAAGGTGGTGACTATAGAAAAAAAGGTTCCGGTGCCTGTCACCGTCGAGAAGAAGGTCCCCTATCCCGTGTACAGGCACGTCGGCGATCGCTTATTTCTCTATAACATTAAACGAACTTTCTCCTAAATTTCAATTTTGCAGAAGAATCCGCAAACTATTCTAACGATAGCAAACGTGAAATTTCAGACACGTGCCCTACGAAGTGAAGGTCCCGGTGCCCCAGCCTTACACGGTCGAGAAAAAGGTGCCGTATCCCGTGAAGGTGTACGTCAACGTTCCCGTCGAGGTGCCGGAGCCCTACACGGTGGAGAAGCAGGTGCCTTACGAGGTCAAGGTCGACCGGCCAGTGCCGTACAAGGTGGAGGTCCCGGTCCCTCAGCCGTACACCGTCGAGAAGAAGATACCGGTCGAAGTCAAAGTACCTATACCCGAGCCCTACACGGTCGACAAGCACGTGCCCTACGAGGTGAAGGTCCCGGTGAAGGTACCGGAGCCGTACGAGGTCGAGAAGAAGGTACCGGTGCCTGTCAAGGTCGTCGTTCATCGACCATACCCAGTCCCTGTGCCTAAACCCTATCCCGTGGAGGTTGCCAAGCCCTATCCAGTCCCTGTAGCCAAACCCTATCCTGTCAAGGTGAAGGTCCCGGTCGAAGCGCCCTATCCTGTGCCTATAGAAAGACCCGTGCCTGTTCCTGTCGAGGTGATCGAACCCGAACCTTACACCGTTGAGAAGCCTGTCGAGGTGGAAGTGAAGAGACCGTACCCGGTGCCGGTCAGGGTTCAAGTGGACAGACCCTACGAGGTCCTCATGCCTAAACCTGTGCCTATTCCTGTGGAGAAACCTTTCCCTTATTGGGTTCAGGTGCCGGTGCCTCTGGAGCAGGATTGGAACGGAATTGGCAATCAAGAGTTCTACGAGAGAAATGATTCCAAGGCTGATCGGAAGACCGGGGACAGCGATAAGAAGAAGGTGACCAGCAGACCTCGCAGTAGGCCTCCGAGGACCCGGCAGAAAGGGATCTAGAGGTTTTTTTTATATATAGACACTGTTGCTGCATTATTTATGTAGCGCACGCACGATCGAATAAAGAGATTAAGGAAACTCTATCGGAAGCAATGTAATTCCGCTCGACCCCGGGGCCGTAATCATCTCGTCGATCGATCGAATGTAAATCATAGCCGGCAACAGCGGTTTCCGCGTGACAAAAATAAATCCTGCACATTCCACGGCAACCTGTCCGACACGTCCTTATTAACTCACCGATCGGCGATCGAGCGAGCGGTCGGATCGCTCTGCGTTTCCCACGAAGCCGATACGCGACCGTTCGCTCGTTTCGCGAAGAATTGCGGCGAGCTGCGAGGAAGCGAAGCCGCCACGAATTAATGGCCTCACGGTCAAGAATTCCTCGCGCGTTCTGCGTACGCGACCGGAAAAATATCGAATCCGTCGACTTTCCCTGATCTTAGGAAGAGCAGAGCTCGCGCGTTGATCGATTATCCGAGGATCGACCGGCTCGAAGGCCATTCGTTTCACCGTCATTCCCAGCTTCCGGTCTTCCCGAACGATTTCGAGCTCGTTGCAACTGGCGCGGAAAGTCGATTATTTTATTGTACTTCTTTTTATTTTCACTTCATCTTCTCGTTTATATGTATTTACGTATCTTTGTACCTATGAAATAATAAACTACGGCCAATGGTTTGAAAAAAAAAACGTTTTAAACTAGTCGATTTTCCTGCGTTTCCTCGCAATGGAAACATCTGGTTTCTAAGATTGGCATCGGCTCAATTATTTATCGGCCGGGGAAACGACAGATCCCGACTTCCTGCCTCGGGGATCCTTTTCATCGTCGATTGAAATATCGCGGGCCGGCTAGAGCGATCGCTACTCTCACTGGTGTTCGCTACTTTCTCACGTTCAATAACTCCGCAACGATGATAATCATCCTCGAAACAGGTGTTCCATGCTTCTAAACGATTGCATCCAGTTGGATCCCGCGGATTCATAAATATTCGATCGGACGATTAAAAATATCGACGTGACCTTTCGTGACGAGCTTTCCATCGGACCGTTTATCGCGTATCGCGTCGCTCGGCCACGTTCACCGCGGATAATGGACGCAGCGGCGAAACAATTAACATAACGACCGCATTAGAGCGATCTGCATAATATCGGATGTGTTACGGCACCGGACGGAATTCTGTGCCGTAATTACTCCTCGGACGGGTGCTAACGATCGATCGGTCGGTCGGTAGAGCCAGTGCAATATTCGAGTGCAACATTCCTCCGACGACAAAAAAAGAAAAGGGAAAGAACGCGCCTAACGACTCCGAAAGAAAAAACGTGCGTTCGCGACGGTAACGTTCCGGTGAGAATCGAGCCCGATCCATCCGGGCAATTAACGTTCGTCGACGCGTTACCGCGGATCTACGCGATCGATCTCGAGCGCGGTTTCATCCGACACGGCAGATCGTATATCCGAGCGGGTTCCCCCACCCTCGCGAGACCACGTCTCCCCTCTTCTCTTTCACTCTCCGGTTTTCGTTTTCTTCCAACACCCTCCCACCAGGGCTCTCTTCCTTCCTCTAGCTCTCTCCGTCGAACCAGAGGACTCTCTCGGTCGCGGACGAGAGGACCCGGGACTGGAAACGTCGTGGTCACGCGCGCCAAGTCCTTCCGTGGGGACCGGATGCGGAGAGGGGCAATAGTCCTGCCGAGGAACTATGAAATATGGAAGGAGCCGCCAGAGAGAGAGAGAGAGAGAGAAAGAGTGTGTGTGTGTGTAGCCCCGAGGCCCCCCGTGTGCAGGGTGCTCAGAATTTACCAGTGCAGTGGCGTAGAATCCGATTTTTCGAAATCCGCAATTCCAATTTCTCATCCGGCAATTCCAAAACGTCCTCTTTTCAACGGAGTATCTTCTTCCGTGGCCTTTCTCTCCACGCACAAGACACTGTTGGATTTGTGCTGTGCTTCTTTTCGTCCTCGATATTCTTGCAAAATATGTGGCAAATGTCCCCCCGTGACTTAATCAACTTGCAGTTTCACGCGTATAGCACCGTTACGTAACTCAATTCAGCGATAATCAAACTCGTCCGATTTTTAATCGAATCGTAAGTATCTCTGGATTACCCAACGAAACGGTACGGCAGCTTGTAGTCCAGCAGTTGTAGTACTTTTACGTAATCCGATTCAACGATTTTGATATTCCACGAATCTTTAGTAGTGGCAACAATTCTGCTGCTTATCAAAAAGCACAGGATTATGTTATACAGGACTGTGTTACGTATTACGTTGTGTTATATAAAATTGTAGTCCTCGCCTTAGCCGAGATACAAGGCGCTAATAGACAATTAATAATAAATCCTCCTGTAACGCGATTAATGTTGCACCGCGTTATACGGAAACCGCGCCATAAACAATGTAACCTGGTGCAAACCAGGTTAATCCGTGGCCCGTTGCATGAAAATTTCATTCTCGGAGCACCAAGTTCCGACGCATAGGGTTACGAGATGAAATTTTCTAAACACAAAAGGCAGGATAATGGCAGTTTTAGCTGAGCGTTATATGAAAACCGCGTTATAGTAGGGTTGACTGTGCACCGATATCATATATCCTGACTAATAGCCCAGTACCTTTACATAACCCGTAGACCAACAACAGCGAGGAAACCTCCGACCCGAATGAAAACAACGCTGCATTTTAGATGTGATGCAATTGGCAGCGCGCTGGATGGATTCCTCATCCCATCATCCTAACAGGAATCTATTAGACGATCAATGTAACAACAACGCCTCGGTCCGTATCGAGCTCTCCGCGTTCCGACGCGCGAGTAACTCGCTGCGGGCTTCCGCCAGCAAAAGCCAGCCGGCCAACGTTTTCCTTTCACCCTGGAAGAGGATTCGGGCGTCGTCTACGCCAGTGGGCCCGGTTATGGAACGTACGTGGACGTGGGGCGCGCACACCGAGGCACATCGGATCCAGAAAAATGCAACAGCGTCGCGAGCGTGTTGATCGAACGGCCGGGACGCCTGTACCGCACGCCGTGTTTCACTTTTCCGCGAACGTACACACAGGGGGGCTAGATAGCCAGCTCGCTCGCTCGCGATCAACCGACGGGGGAAAGCGGACTATAAAATCGGTGGCGTCTTGGGGGGAAGCATCCAGTAAAGTCTGGACTTCGACCAGATATCGGAGTGCCTCTCTGACATGAAAATTTTGGTGAGTACACGCACTGACTCCGATCGAAGAAGTAATCCTGCACCGTTCGTTCCGCGCATTCCTGTTTCCGGGTCGGACGCTTTTGCTGAGCTATCGAGCGACGCGATTCAGTCGGCAGAATATTTAGGGAATCGGCCCGCGTCGTTGAAGATCAAGTTCCTCGCGAATTTCTGGGACAATTCATTGTCGAGGACGTTCTCGACGATTCGAATCCTGGTCAGATTGTTCTTGCGTATCTTTTATACGTTTATGTAATTACTTGTTCGGGATAAATGTCGATGATTTCGTTGGAATTGATGTAAACAGCTGATAGTTTAAACTGGGTGCTAAAGCATTAGGATCTAGATCTAATCCTGCGATTATAACTCTCTGTTGAAGTAACGATAGAAAGGAACCTCGAGTCGGTACACTACGTACGGGTTATTTAATAAATACGGATAATCTATGATTCATGGTTCACGAATTTCTTAATCGATCGTTCAATAGCATTCGCGTGTTTAGTCGAGCACCTACTATTTCTTAATAATTATCTAAATACTGCAACAGAGCCATTGAGACTTCTATCAATCCTTCGAACGTTACAATAACCTGACAATGACTTAGTCTTTTTGATATTGTTCATAGTTGCCCTCCGTTCTACAAAAAGAAAGTATAAAAACGAACAAGAGTGTCGATAACTTGAGTCAGTATAGTCGAAGGAACATCTCCTCCGAAGGATTACTAAACGTTCCCATAAATAGAGTATCGATTGAAACATTGTTAAATATAGGAAGCTAGAGCCTAATCCGATTTCTTGCAGATCCCCTTGTTATTCCTGGGCCTGCTGGCCGCAGGACACTGCGAGTCCGAGACGACCAAGTCGGCGGATTCGAAGGAAGAATCCACCGTTGAGAAAAAGCAGGAGAAACGCGGTCTGATTGGCCTGGAGGGCAGCTACGAGGGCGGTGATTACGGCGGTGGCGGCGAAGAATACGGCGGCGGAGGCGGCGGTGGCGGTGATTACGGTGGCGGATACGGAGGCGGCGGCGGTGGCGGTTACGGAGACGGCGGTGGCGGTTACGGAGGCGGCGGCGGCGGTTACGGAGGCGGCGGCGGCGGTTACGGAGGCGGTGGCGGTTACGAAGAGGGCCACGGCAAGGTGAAGGTAATCACGATCGAGAAGAGC
This sequence comes from Lasioglossum leucozonium, assembly GCA_028454225.1. Taxonomy (NCBI): domain Eukaryota; kingdom Metazoa; phylum Arthropoda; class Insecta; order Hymenoptera; family Halictidae; genus Lasioglossum; species Lasioglossum leucozonium. The sequence continues at coordinate 13,062,452 of CM052210.1, read as the reverse complement.
GTGAAGGTTCCGTACCCGGTCGAGAAGAAGGTCCACTACCCGGTGGAGAAGGAGATACCGTATCCGGTGAAGGTGGCGGTTCCTCAGCCGTACCCGGTGGAGAAGAAGATACCGGTGCCCGTGAAGGTGTTGGTCAAAGTACCCGTCCATATACCGCAACCGTACCCAGTTGAGAAGAAGATCCCATACCCGGTGCAAGTACCGGTGGAGCGACCGGTTCCGTACAAGGTCTACGTGCCACAGCCGTACCCGGTGGAGAAGAAGATCCCGTACCCGGTGAAGGTGCCCGTCCCACAGCCGTACCCGATCGAGAAGCCGGTACCGTATCCGGTGAAGGTCTTGGAACACGTACCGCAACCGTTCCCGGTGGAGAAACCGGTCCCGTACCCGGTGAACGTACCGGTCGAGCGACCGTACCCGGTCCACGTACCGAAGCCGTACCCGGTTCCGGTCGAGAAGCACGTACCGGTACCTGTGGAGAAGCCGGTGCCCTATCCGGTAAAGGTCCACGTGGACAGGCCGATCGGCGTACCCGTCGAGAAGCCGGTGCCCGTTGAAGTCAAGGTGCCGGTACCCGCCCCGTACCCGGTCGAGAAGCACGTACCCGTTCCGGTCGAACATCCGGTGCCGTACGCGGTCAAAGTGCCCGTAGAGCGGCCCGTGCCCGTCTCGGTCGCGAAACCCGTACCCGTACCGGTCGCCAAGCCGGTGCCCTACCCGGTCAAAGTACCCGTGCCCGTTCACATCCACAGCCAGCACGGCGGCGGCGGAGGCGGCGGAGGCGGTTACGAAGGTGATTACGGCGGGTCCAGTTACGGAGAGCACTTTTAAATACCCGCGACCCAGCTCTAGACGGGTACACCCGACCGTGCTGGCCTACGCGTAGGGCCTCCTGCTCCTCCTCCTTCGCTCCTGACGCAGCTCCGGAGGACGTATTTCGGTCACATGATCGTGTACACGAAGACAATCGCTGCACTGGGAAAACCGGGCGAGACGAACGATCTGCCGCCGATCCTCTTCAGTCGATGGCGCGGCGGTCCGTCGCCGTCGGCCGGCGAATTAGATGCTAGTACCTTTTTGATACATTTTAATACTTGAGTACCTAAGAACCACTGTATACATGTACTGTACAAAGATCCGGCGTGACTCGTGCCGCGCGACTCGAGCACGCCGATGTACCATTGTGTCTTTCGCTTCTTTCTAATAAAACCAAAGAGCAAAATCCAGAAACGTCTCTACCGAACATTTAAGTCCATGGGTCCTGGGATCTACGTCCACAGTCTGGCGTTGCAACCCCGTCGACTACCATCTCGATCGCGAACTCTACCTCCGATTCTGATATTCGTCTCGATCCTGAGCTCTATCGACCACGCCAGTCTCGTTCGTTGATCGTCGAGCTTCCGTGTTTCGTTTCCTGCTTCTACCGTGGCGGGTTCTCTCTATTCTGTTTGGTCGAATCAAGGCCGCTGTTTCGTAACAATTCCACATAGTCCGCCACAGCTCGCCAAATAGCCCCGTTAAACGCGGAACCGATATCATCTTCGATTCGCGCTTTCCGCGATGTTACGGCGACGTTACACGCCCGTGACCACCCGGCTTCCCGGCTCGGGAAAATTCGAAAGTAAAGCAACGCGCGCGATCCGTAGCCGCGCCGATTCCCTCGAATCCGCAAAACGCGGAAGCACGCTCCGCCGTAATTAGCGCAACAAAAACCTGGCCGGCAATTAGCCGCCGACAAGGAGAGAGAGAGAGAAAGAGAGGGCAACTTTCATCCGCGATTGTGCGCACACGTAACGCATCCGACCCGATCATATCGATGCACCCGAAAAATTCGACGTCCTCGAGTTCGAGAGAAAGAAGCTTTCTCCCTCGCTAGCTAACTGTCGGAACAAGATGGCGTAATCTGGAACGCTTATGTCATTCATGGACGAGATTCGAGTGTACGATTTTTATCCAAATGAAAGTGATATTCGGTTGGCGCGAAAGTTGTAGCGTTTTTCAATTGGAGTTTAATGAAACATTAACACATTACCAACGGGAAGCGAGAATTCTCGTTTTACGACATGCGTGTGTGTTTTTCTAGTAATTTCTCCGGTAACGGTATTATTTATGACAGCGATGCATTTTTACATTTATTCTACGCGTTGTAACACATTAGTGTTTCTCTGGCAGTTGAACACATCACTCGTCTTATAGGAAAGTTTGAATAAATATGCCCTGTCGTTAATGTGTTAAGATATTTATTCATAGGTTTATGCAATAATCTATGAATAAATGTTACAATGTGAGAGGTACATTCAATCATTCGTGAACGGAATTCGGCAGTCCGATTTTATTACAAACGAAAACGACATTGCTGAGAAAATAGATAAACTGCATCCATACTTCCGAAGAAATCGGAACCATCTTCATCTGCATCGTAATCTGTATAAAGAACACTAAATCTCTGGTTCTTGAAAAATTGCGGATGTTCGAACAGTAATAATTTTCGTGAAGAGAATAGTACTCATTTCAAATAAGCTTCATGCTTATCCACGCAGTGCCGCGCACAGAATTAGGGACCGTCTGGGTGAAACCAGGATCTAGGCTCGGCGGTCAACGGAAAAAACCGATCCATCGATCTCACGACCGAGCCCGCAGCCTAGAAATACTCCCACATTCTTCGCGCCGATGGAGCTATTCGAAGTCGCTTGACCATTCGATGGCTTTCGCAAAAAAATCAATTGGAAAATAATGGTGCGCGATCAACGAGCCATAACGTTGAATATTCCAAGTGAAACAGCCAAGTTCCCCGTGCTCGCAGACTACGCAAATTCCTCCGAGTCCTCGAGTACGTTTTACGAGAAGAATTCTCCGTCGAGATCCCTACGAGAACCGGATGAACGTACTCACCGGATGTAGGGAATGTTCGCAGGGATGTGGTACTTGGATCCAGGATCGAAGTCGTCCTCGGATCGAAGCACGGGCGGTTTGATCCCGGCGTATTGCTCCATCAGACGATGCCAATGGCAATTGTAGTCCTCTCTGTTGACGTAACCGCGGAACACGTCCCATCTCCATCTGTCCATGGCTATGCTGAACGGCAGCATCACCAGTTTGTCCATCGCCAGGCTGAATAAATAATTAATATCCGCTGTGGACTCGTCGATGTACTTGTTCCCCAATCCCAGAGTCTGCAGGTGCTTAGGCGTGGCGACGCTCAGGGCAATCGCCTCGCCCACCGCCTCGTGGAAACCTGCGACACAATGATCGCCAATTAGAACAACAGATAGAACAATGGAACCAGGTCCAGGGTCTCGGTTGCTTCGGCTGCAAAACCCGTGTCGGCGGCGCCGTTACGCGATCCCAAGTGGAATCCGATCGATTATATCACGGGTGCTCGTAGTAAAAAGCAATGAAGCGTGGTCGGATTGCTGGACAGCCGCAAGAAAGACGTACGCACGATCGGCGAACTCCGCGCGCGCTACACTTGTATCCGTCGGTCCACGCCGTCGAACGGGGAAAGTAATCGCCGATTAAACGGACGAATTCGATCGGACTCGCGGAAGCAGGAGGTATACAGCTCTTTCACGCCTGATGGGCGAAACACGTGGTGGCCGCTCGCGCCAGTCGCTAAAAACCTGATGATCGTGTAACTTCGTTCGATCCGTTTCGAAACGGCAAGAAAACCAGACTCTCTATCCTAATTAACCGCCCGATGACCGAACGTAAGAAAAAAATCATCTATCGCGAAACGACGGACTGCGCTAGCATCTGTCCGTGTGCATAATCGCTTTCTTTTCTTTGCCAAGATCGAATAGAGTTTGGAGAACGTGGAGAAACCGGGTAATTTCGTTGACCTCGTAGCTTTTTAACACTTTGACTGCCAAACTAGAAACCTAAAAAATTCCATCAAATCAATGTAGGTTATTTAATGAAATAAAAATTGAAAAAAATTATATGTATGACATGGAGTAGTCCTCCAACTTTCTGGCATTTTACAGATTCTAATAAAATTTGGTACGATTAATATATTAGCGTAAAAATTCATTTTAAAACTTGGACAAATAGTTCCGTCACCCACATATGGGTGACACGGCGGTCAACGTGTTAAAGTGGATCGCTGTGTAAACGTTGTTCCATTCGGAAGGAAAGCAGAAACGCAGATCACGAAAAGAACACTGAACATTTTTCGTTTTGAATTTGTTCGCTCGATTCCCATGGAAAGAAGTTGATCGTATAAGAGCCGACCAGTTGAAGGTACGTTCAGCGTGGCTATGAACGTTCGCTAGCATTCGGAAGACTCGTTGTTGCAGCAAGCGGTTAAGCTTGGATAAAGGTCGGCCGTTTAATTGTTGCACGACGCCCGGCGGCGTCTGGGATCGTTTTCGCGGCCCCGGACCAGAGGGACATGCGCCGTTTTACGGCATTCCGCGAAGTTGCGTCCGGCAAGGTCGGATGCACCGGTCGGAGATTCGTTCTCCCGGTTTGCAAACTTCGTCGAGGCGAACGACCGGCGGCCGGCGCGGTGAAAGCGCGATTATACCATAATAAAAATATTTTAACGATCTCCCGTACGGCCTGTCGAGAGTATACTCGCACATCCAGCTCGTACAACCCGCCGCGCCGCGAATCCACCTGGAGCGTGTCGCTCTCGCTCTCGCTTTCATGCTATTACCCGTAAAAGTCTCGCGGCTCGGACCGCCTACCGGAAGTCGGACGGGCACGCTTACGTAACCGGCGAACGTCGTCCGTCGTTTCTTTCGCGTGCCGACTACGTTTTGTCCCGCTGTTTCCATCAATCCCGGGTGTCTTCCTTTCGGTAAACCACTTTCTGATTTACACCACACGTGCACGGTATTCAATTAATTGTTCCGGCTTCGGTGACCGTTTGAAAATATTCTGACGCTGTACAACAGGTCCTATTAACTGGCAATCGTCGGTCTGGCTTCGTGAAAATAATCGACACTGCTTTTGTATCTTAATGTTTTAGCGAATAATTTAAGACTTTGGAAAATGTTTTGTCATCGTCTTTCCTGGCATACTGAAAGTTGTGTCGTAGTCGTACGCCATTTTGTCGTGGACTACATTTCAATTAAACTTGATTTTATTGATTTCATTGAATTTTAATCTAATGTAAAAAGATTAGATAAAGAAAAATCTTTAAATGTTGTTCATTTCATGGAAAAAATTAGTGGTTATCGCCCAATATGTGCTCTACAAGACCCAGTGAATTATTTTGAAAAATCTCCACAAGCTTCCCTACGAAAAATGCTCAGAAACACGCAAAAATTCCCCATTCCTAACAACAACCCCTCGAAACGAGTATTATAAAAGAACAATAATCTCTTAATACGACGATCCAGCAGATTTCCTTATTGAAACGATAAATTTCCTCGGGAAAAATCGCAGACGGTATTTCACGCTCTCGCACCGCTGCCGTTAATATTCGAAATGAAACACGAAAAAGAAACTTAATTTGATTCTATTGCTAGTCGGCGATAGCCGTAAACAATCGGAATGCGTTCGCCTGTGTTCGTAGCTTGAAGATCCCGCGAAAATTGATTCGTTATCTCTCGATCGTAGTTTCACCGCTGCGGCGCGGCGTCGTATATTAGCATTAACGCGAGGAGCCGACGCACCGGAAGAGTTAATTAAATCCGAAGCGGCAGGAAGCGGGATTTCGAATAATCGTACCTGGATTAGCACCGTCCCTGAATTCCCTGGCATGCCCGCTGTACCGTAAGAAGTAATGAATGTGGGCCATCTCGTGGTGTACCGTGATCAAGTCCTTCATGGTGACCTTGGTACACATCTTGATCCTGCGCGCGAGAACCAAAGCCAATTAAGACAACCATTGGGTGAGGAGAGGGGGGCGAGCCAATTATCTCGTCGTCTCGCGTGTAGAGGCTCGAGTAATTCGATTGCACGGCGTTACCTGTAATCTATGCGGTTGCAGAAGTCCCAGGCGGAAGCTTGGCAGATCAGAGGCCGGTCGCCGGGGTCGGTGATTATGCTACCGCCCCAGAACTCCGGTGGCAGCACGCTCAGGTTCAAGGACAGGTAGAAATCCTCCGCCACCCTGAACATCTCGATCGGCGTGTACCCCTGTCATCATTCGCCTCAACGTTAACGACCTTTCGTCAATTTTTGGTTAAAACTGCGTTCGGTTCGGTCAGAATTCATTCGATGCTAATCGTATATTTACGCGTTCTTAATATGTTTAAAAAGATCAATTGTAGAGACGCTAAAAATCTGGAAAGAACTCGGTCATTATGTTCCCAAAATTCGATAGACAGATGATTCCTTCAGTACCCGAACCACTTACTCGAAATTACGTTTCTGCAATGAATTCTTGCGCGCCCAAACTTGAAGATTCTGTACACACGAGTGATTGAACTGATACGGTTTTCTAAGAACTTCAAAATCCGCCAGAGTCGAAATGGAAAACGAAGAGAGACGAATTCTTGAATATCGCAGCGGTTTGGTGAAGAGAAAGGCAGCGAAATACTACACGCGGTTGAATTGAACGCGACCAGTTAATTAGATGGGTTTTGCGTGTGCGGATTTCGCCGATTAATAAACCCAAGGGTTCAAAGTTCCGTGTCGGTGCGTAATATATTCCCCGCTCACAATGAACAATAAAGAGAAAGAAACTAGCGAGCGAAACGTTTCAGGCGTATTTCTCGAATCTTCTTCCCCCCTCGTCCTCGCATGCAGCTTTCGAATAGTTATAACAACATTGTGACGCGTTACTTTCGATTCCACTCGGGGGAACAATGGTTATAAAGCGAGCTCTGCATTCATTAGTCTGTCGAAGGCATGTTCCCATGATAACGATTATATAATTTTGCTCCCTGGTACCTGCTGTTGCATTTCCTGCGACACGTCCAAGTAAACCTTTCCTGGGTATGGCAGCGTCACGTCGATTATGTTGGTCCAGGTCTGGCCCCATATGTTCCCTATAAAAATTTAGGTTGAAGTGTTTCCACGTTAAAACTTTACGGTAAATATTGTCTAACGCGAATTCAATCTTCCAGATTGGGGACCCGGACTGAATTTTTACCGAGAATGTGAGCCGGAAGTGGAGCATGAGCGCCGATCTTCTCAGGCCCGTACAGGTCCCTCAGCTTCCTTCTGACGTACGCATGCAACTCCTCGTACAGTGGTCTTATCATTTCCCATACTTGTTCAACATCCTCCTGGAAGTTCGGACTCTCGTAGGGGAACATCCAATATTCGGCTGCGTCCGTGAAATCTGTGAGAAAAATCATTCTCGGCATCTTTTCGTCAAATATAATTTCTAATCCCTTCGAATTCTTTTTAATTCTACGTAATTTTCGGTAAACGACCCTCTAAGAAACTCGCAGGACGAAAGATTCGATTTTTAACACTAAACCTACCGAGCACTGAAATTTATTAAAATGTTTTACCTTACAAAATTTTGATTATATTATGCGCTGGAGTAAATAAAATAATGAAATAAAAAATACGACACCGTTCGTTCGACCGGCAGTGGTGGGTTTAACGTTAACGCGATTACACCTGGCAAACTAAAATCAAGCATCAACGTGTCTCGAACGGACTTCGGACGATAATTAAACGTACTGTTCAGCCTCGCGGCTTCGTTGTTCAAGGTAACAAGCTGCTGATAAAGATCCTTAATCCTCATCCCGCTTCGCCTCCTCCACTCGGTCCAGACGTACTGCAACTCGTCCCAGTTCTTGCTCCTCGCCATGATCTGCGAGACATCTACGAAAGAGACGTTTCCCTCTCAGCGATCAAGAATGCTGTTTCAATTTCCGTCGGACCGCTAAACGTCAACCGTACACGCGTCCAAGAGGACGTCGAACGAAATGTATTTTCTGCGGGGATCCGAGAGGAACGAGCGCACGTTCGAGTCAGCTTTCACGTTGATCGCGCGATCAATTTGTCTCGCAGACGGTTTCTTGCGACACGTGTGATCTAAGCACCGCTCGGAGCGAGTTACCGCAGAGCGATTACGGGTTGAATCTACTGTTTCTCGATTCGATACCGCGGCAGGCCACGGCAGCCACCGCGTGTCTACTTCTCTTTTTTTGCTTTTAGTTCGTTAAGCTCGGTCGTAATGAGATCGAGTTACGGAACACCGATACGGAACCGAATGGGTTTACACTCGGAAAATCGGTTTCCTTTAGACAACTGTCTGGATCGCTGGAAGCACGCCTGATCGGTCGTTACGCGTCATTCTTGTCGCACCGGATGGATAAAAATAGCCGGTTAACGGTGACTCTGTAATTAATGTCGGCGAATCTTTATTGATAAAGAAAGATTGTCCGAATTGCAACAAATTGCAGTGAAATGTGATTTTCTTTTTTAACATGTTTAACCCTTACGTCAATATCCGCGTACCTAGCTATCCACTTTCAATTTCTCATTGAGACTTGTTCAACATTTTTGTCGATAAATATCGAAACTATCGTAGATTCTATGTTCTCGAATCGTTATGGATTAACCTACATTTGACGAATAAAAAATATGCACTGATACTACAACGTAGAACATCAAATTGAATATCGTAGAAATTTTGTTTATTGACATAGGGGCTAACATGTTGAAAATAACGTGCAATAGTAAATTCTCCTAATGTTTGAAATGGCACTTACTCGTATATTTTTCATAAATGCATAAAATCCGCTGTCTAGCGACGAGAGAACAACGGCCGGTAAAATATCGGCGGCAGAGAAAAAAGAGAAACGATCAGTAAGCAAATATTCATAAAATTAGCATCGAGATCGCTGCGTTGAATAGATCGCGGATAACAGAGGTGGATCCGGCGCGTTAACTACGATGCATTTTCATGAACGCGTTTTCTTACGTAGAATTCCGGTCCGATCAAGGATCGCGATCAGAGAGAGAGAGAGAGGGGGGCACTTTCTTGCGCGTAACAGCGAAACACGATAATTTCACCATGAAAATCGGATCGTTACGATTTCGTCCCGAGGATCCAGGCGGAGGGACGTCGATCGTTACCTGGGTAAAGCCGCAGTCCGCATCGGAACGGGTCGTTGTACGCGCAAATGCTAGCCTCGTTGTAGACCGCCAGCATGTCGTTGATCACACGATTGTACTGGAACACACAGAATCGCATAACGATAGTTTACGATCGTTTCCGTAACAGGGCAAAAAGGATCCGCGAAGTGTGCTTGCTTCCTGCACGCACACGGCTTCGCCGTTCGTTTCTCATTATCGCTTCCGTAAGCGTTCCTCTCAGGAAACGCGCGCTCGAAACGAAACGCGGCACTTTTTTCCTTTTGCTGCAGTTCTTTTTCCACTATCGAGGTGCACGGATACATCGATAACAGCAAAACGGAAGCTCAAAGTCGCTGCACAACCGGTAGTAATTCCTAGCTTCGCGTTTTTCTGCGCGAGCGCCCGGAGACTTCGACGCTTGGGTAGCAGTGCGCGTATCAATGATCTCGTTCGAGTGTGATTAATCGTGGATATAAATTGAAACGTTCGGTTTTACTTTTACCTTCGGACAGTATCGGGCCTCTGCGATGACGGCGTGACAGCATTTCTGATATGTTTACGCTGTCGTGTAAAACATTGCGTCGCATTTTCCCGCGCGAGCGCTCGGAGACTTCGACGCGTGGAAAGCTGTGCGCGCGTCGGTAAATCTTCTCGAGCGCGATTAATCGTAAATCTAAATTTAATTTTGCATTTTCTTTTTCACAGTGGGTGTGTACATTTGTACAAATTATACGGATTACGGCAAAGTTCTCGTTACGTTAATTTTATCTGTCTTCCGTTACACTTTCGCGAGCATTCTTAATTGAAAATTCACGCGATCGAAGCGGCGAACAGGGCAGAAACTCGCCGGTGCGTAAATATAAATAAGGAATCGTAGAGTTCTCATGATTTTTAAACATTATCGTTACCCTGTCCAACTGGTCCGGCGGAAGTGCGGACGGCCCCACCACCGACAAGTATCTCAAACGTCGTCTAGTCAATGGATCCCGAATGTTGTTCGTGTCGATCCTCGAGATCAACAACCAAGCCTGATTCTGGAAGTCCGCATAGGTCCTCTGCGCCTCCAGCTAAACAAAAAAAAAATTGATAACACCGATTCATTAATGGTGAAGCTCCGCGGTTGCTATATAGGTCGGAAACAAGTTCTTCTGGGTTAGGTAAAGCAATCAGCTGTAAGGCGGGCACCGGTGCGGAACAGGTTGCAAATCGTCGAACGACGGGTTTACCGTTGCCGATAAAACGTATCTACGTTTCTTCCTCGAGATAGAAGCCCGGCGAAAGGAAGTGCTTTGGAAAGTGCAAGGAACACTGCAACATAGTACGCGCAACGTAGGAACACTTTCCATATCGGTGGAATATTTTCACAAGAAATGATGATAATTGTCGATCGTTCCCGAAGTCTCGAACTTAAACGGTCGTTTCAACGATCGGTTGAACGATTCAGTAACAGGAAGTGTAGATTGCTAATCACGGCTTTCAGTTGACAACACCAGCTGAATAGTTAATCGAAGGTGATTCATAGGTTGCAATTTAACTCTTGGCTATGTCATTAAACGTTGGACTCGGTGGTACTCTGTTTCATCGAGTGACGATCACGAAAAATTCTGTAAGAGTTTACCAATACGCTTCAAAGTGTACAGTTTAATAATAATAAAACTAAAATATAAAATACCGCATTAGGAAAAGCAAAAATCGAAATGCAGAAAAAATTTTTTGGAATCGTAAGAGACCTCAAGATACCGTATAAATCTTTTAAAATAGAATATCACTTCGGTAATATAATTTAAAATAAGAATGTATAGCATACTTATTTTCATTTTATTTTTCTTATCGTTATTTTCTTTTTTGCGTTTAGAGCGATCGGCTGTGTGAAAAGTACCCGTGGTTAAAGGGTTAAGTAACACGAAGGAATCCGCGGAGAAAATTTTTTTGGGACCGTAAGAGACCTCGAAGCACCGTATAAATCTTTTAAAATAGAATATCACTTCGGTAATATAATTTAAAATAAGAATGTATAGCATACTTATTTTCATTTTATTTTTTTGTGTTATGCGTTTAGAGCGATCGGCTGTGCTAAAAGTACCCGCAGTTAAAGGGTTAAGTAACACGAAGGAATCCGCGGAGGGCGGGGTATCTTACGGAACGAAAAAGGTAGAAACGAGGCACAACGATTGTCATTAGCATCACGCGACCCGCTCCTCGGATTTCGCGTTGAAGGCTGAAAATTTCCGTTCTCGTCGGACGGCTGGATATGCTCGGTTACGAAATCGTTCGGGACGTCGTCACAATGGCACTAGCTGGGAACATTTCCCGCGGAGGTGTTCGGCCTCTTCGCGGACAATAATAAAGGCCGAGCCGCGACGGAGAAATCCACCTCGCACGCGAAATCGCGATTCCTGGAGGATAGATCCGCGACGTTCGACGGTCCCACGGGCCGGTTCGTAGAGGAGGTCGAGGTCTCGCAGTCGCGTCGGGACACGTCGAACAACATTTACGACGTCACGACAACAATGGAACAACAATTGTTCAACCCCTCTGGCTACAAGCCGAATATATCCGAGGGATTAGGCCAGTTTCAAGGGTGGTTTCAAAGTTGACGAACATAACCATTTTTTTATGCTCTTCGTTTGTTCTATTGGATCGGAACGAAAGATAAAATTAAGATATTTATTCAATATATTTTCCATTCTGTTCTATTACTTTTTACCATTTTTTAGGTAACGTATCGTGCTACTGAATGAACCTGTGTACAAAAACTTTAATTTTATCTTTGATTTTTAATTTAAAAACGCTTCGAACTTTCGCTCCAATACCATCAGACCTACCAATTTGTTTTACCAGGCAGAGTGTTCTTCCGAATGCCTTCCTAAGGAGTAACAAAATTCGATTCGATAAGATCAATAAAGAAACAAAAAATTATTTAAAGAAGCTGGTACATCGAGCGAAGCTTCGGTGTATTCGATGTAACTGTTATTTGCTGTGCCAGAAAACTGTAGCGATAAGAGTGGGCCATTTTTCGGCTATCGCGACCCACAGCACGCATGCGGGCGTTTCGGCCAACGATTTTGGTGAAAACCGCCGTTGCTTCGCGCACGGATGGAATCACAATAAGGGAGAATAAGTTTGATACTAACCGCCTGCAGCTGAGTGTATTCGTTCACGTCCGTCTCGTATTGCCATTGTGCAGCGACGTTCGCGCTGCATCTCTCTGTCCCCAGGAAGTCTAGCCTCGCTAGAATATCCTCGATCTCGGACTCGTTGGGTGGATATGCTCTGCCGTTGTTGTCTCTAGGGTTCGTTTGCAGAGGAGGCAGGTCCAGTTGGCCGAAAGTCACGGAGAACGATGCCAGAAGGAGCAGCAACGTTGACATCGTCTGAAAGAAACGATTTCGATCCATGAATCCGCGCGTTGCGCAAATTTTCGATTCTTTTCAAACAAATTGCAATTGGCGCTTGTCGAAGAAAAATGCTCGAAGTTCGACAGCCACGTTGCTTGGATAATGGTGAGGAGGATCGGCTGGAAGGAATCGCGGGCCACTTAGCGTAATGAGAACAACGGTCAATTTAACAACCGAGGCAATTACCGGTGCTCCGACCGAGAGGAGCAATATTGTTTTCATAAATCATGCCACGGCTTTGCGAGCAATGCGTTTACGTGCAATTCATTTGTTGAGACTTCACGGTCACGTGTTACGTCTTCGCCGTTACGTATGTATGTTTGTACATGCAAGTAAGTATGTATTTCCTCGCAGCATGAGAGGCTATTCATGCGCGGCAGTAGGTCATCCGCGATCGCCGCCACGAGATCCCGCGACCTTGAACGTTCGATAGCCAACTCCTGATCGCGATACACGCGAAACAGAGGCGTGAGAAACGACAGTTTACGCGCGGCCTCGCGATGATTCGCGAGAGAGCGTCCACGCCCTCCGGCTACCCTCTCGAGCAAAAATTCAAGGCGAATCAGGAGGTTAGCATCATTCGTAAATATAGCTGGAGGTGTATGCTCGAGTCTGATCGCGCTGGGAAACGCGAAAGATTTGTCCGGCTCATTAAATTTCCAGCCTCGACGAGAATCAACCCCTTCCAGAATCATCGAACGGTTGCTTCTATTAGCTACGCTGATCTACTTTGTTGTCTCCTTGCACAATCTCTCCGAAGATATAAGAACGATCGAGGACAATTCTAGAAGAAACTCGATCAATTGTAATTCAAATGAAGTCCGTATAATACTTGAAGCGTAAAAGATGCGCTCGATTGTTAATGCATATATCACCCTTCTCGCGTTCTACTTATTCCAGGTACCTCGCACAATCTCTCTAAGGGTGCAACAACTACAGAGAAACAATTCTAAACACCACCTTGAAGATTCACACTCGGGAGGAACCAGCTCACGTTACAAACAAATTCACCAGTCCGTTTTTACATCAGTCCCTTCAACGTCGCGGCTTTCGATGCTTCGTCCGCGCACTTTCACCCCCCAACGGCGAGGACGCCGAGCCTCTTTCGCCGATTGCCAAGTCACCGGAAGCCACCTCGAGCCGGCGAAAAGATGACCGTTCGTAGAGGGTGACTTACGAGTCCTCCGAACCCCAGATCCGCCCCGAAGAATCGTCGAACGAGCTCCACCATCGCGGACGGCGCTGGATCCTCGGGATCCTGGATCGATCTCAGCTGGTGTCGACGATGCACGACGAAACGCGACGACGAGTGACGAGCTACCGTATCGTTCTGGAGTCGCTAAAAGCCTCGTGGCTCACGGCAAGTGTACATTTATCCCTGCGAAGCAGTTCGAACGCGACCACGAGGAGGTCATCCGTAGCGAGAGGTGGGGGCGCGTGCACACCTCGGTGTCGTCGTTGCTTTGACAAAGTACCGCCGCGTGGGAGGACCTTAAGGGGAAGGGAAACGCCGGGAGAACGACGACGAAAAAGGCCCATTACAACCGCTCTATCCGACTTTGCGGAACAATCGATCTCAATGGAACAGGTGCCTAATTCGTGGGGTTGGAGAACGACGGACCTTGAGTCTACATTCGGTCAGAGTGAAACGCGGTTCATTGATAATCCTTTCCATCACAGTTGGTTCATTGAAGTGTATTGCAATTGACCCATATGTACGAAATCCATATACGTGCTTGCAAGCGGGGGCTCAAATTCCCGCCTCAAGGCGCAATGAGCAGTTCGTAAGCGGTCAACTGTGCTTCCTAAAAGTGCAATCTAGGACTATGGAGAGCCCAATTGCCTTCTTGTACGCTTATGGCGCTGGAACGGTAGCATGGTGTGCACACATACCACTGGGTCAACCGTATACGTACTAGGTCAATCGTATTCTGCCGAATAATGCAATTTACGTCCCGAAAACGTAAAAATTGGGCCATTTGGCGAAGATCGCGCCCTAGATTTATCTTTTATCTAGCGATTGCGACTACTAAGAAGTCTTGACTTTGCATTAGCGAGGCATGATTTGCGGCATCCCGGATCCTTGCAATCCCCATGCACGTATACGGTTGACCTAGTGGTGGGTGTGCACACCATGCTACCGTTCCAGCGCCTTATCGTGGAATTATTTATAATATTCGGCAACTTCGTGCCTTTCGAGGCAAGTGCGACGTCACGAGATGCCCGCCATTGACAGATTTTCATGAGCAAAAGACACGAAATAAGAAATAGGTCGCGGAGCAGGCGAATCGAGAGCCATCCCACCCATTGCGACACTGAAACTCTCACGTTGACAAGCGTCGTGCTCGTCGCAGACCCTCTGAACGAGCTTCATTGTCTCCTAGCGAACGTACACCTCGTTTACATCTTGTAGCGGCTTACTAATTCCCCTCTTGGTCACGAAAATTGACCCAGATAAAGCGATCGCCCACTACAGTAGATTAATCTCGGTGTTGGATCATTGATCGTCCCCTAATCTGAAACCTATCGAGTATCAAAGTTGATTCGCGATCGGAACTCGCTATTGAACGACGTATCGGGAAGTCATCAACCGTGGCTCTTCGATTTAAATGAGAAAAAGAACAGAATAACTTTGAAAAATGGCCGGTAGTCGTAAGATTTGCATGCGAGACGATCAGAAATTCCGCGTAGGCGAAAAGCAAAATATATGACCGTCGGTATGAGTAATCCACGTCCGTTCGTCTAATTGCGTAATTATCTTTCAGAGGCAGCCTCATCGATGCTTCCTGCTTCGCCTAGGCCGTCCGAGCGCCCTGAGAATTCAAGCGCCATTGTGTCACCATGGTTGTTCAATTCAATCCGTGATTCATAATTTTGCAAGTTTTAATCACCTGGGAATCTGGGGAATACGAAAATTGCACACGTCGTCGTCGGTGGTCATTGTTCGAGCGAACCTCCGAACGATCATCTTGTTTCCAATGATTCACGCCGAAGGATTCGCGCGACTGTATCGCAAGTCGAAAGATCGAGCTCTGTGTCTTTGCGAATCTTTTCATCTTCTTTTTTTTTTTGTATATGGTTGCTCGATATTTTTCTTATTGAAGCGGTCGATTTTTCATAGAATTCCGCGAGAGGACAATCGTGGGAAAGAGATCGGAGGAATCAAAGATCAATATGCACCGCGAAGACTCGTCCAAGGTGATCGCGCAGCGGTTTTCATCGATCACGGTACGCGTTCGTAACTCTGAGCGTGATGCATAACGACAGTGACTAAACGCGGCTCATTCATCGCGCTGGAAAATCATAAACAACCGCGCCCTATGCTGACTGGGATAGTCTCACGATGATCTGGAACGCGTGCATACGTGACTGCCGCCGCGCATGCTACTTTTAGGGCCTTCGGTCATTCCGGCGAACCTCCCATTTTCCGTGACGATCTTCCGACGAAAATCACCAGATGAAACGCGAGAAAATGTCGTACCGTTCCTAGAGGAATTATGATTTCAAAGACCATAAATCAACCATTGAACTGTAAGCAGGCCGTTTGAATGCAGCCTCACGGACCGGCATGTAGCATGCACTTGCACGTCGAACATCTGTCCGATTTATGAAGATTAGTTTTAGAAACAATAACATCTTTAACACTAGGTTTACGGAATCCGTCGAAGTGAAGGATTCTAATGTTTTTAATTTAATTTATTTTTAAGTTGAACCGATCTATCTCTTCGGGTGTATTATTATTTTAAAAAATGGCTAAAAATTTAGACGAACTCATTCTGGATATTTCTATAAAACAATATGAAATACTCACTTTTGAGTTAACACTAAATCTACCGAGCTTTACAAGTAACAAGAATCTGCTCTACTGAATATATTTATTTAATCATTTACCAGTAAAGCCTCATAATCTTAATAATCCTGGAATAAAAAATCTGGAACCGATCATTCGACCGGTGGTGGTAGATTCAGTGATAACGTCTACGTATAAATTCTAGCAATGTTAAAGGCGGTTTCTCGAAACAAGCAAATCCTAATTCAACGGACGTGAGGATCCACTAAAGTTCTGAGCAGCCGGTATTAAGATACCGAGGAGAGATTCCGCAGGTTTGCGAAACGGGTACTTAAAAACGACGAATTCGGATGAGCAATTGCGCGGCCGCCTCTAATTGCCCGGCTCGCGGTACGACGAAATTGAATTAACACCGAGAAGGACACGGCGAATCCAGGTTTCAATGCCGCGCGTAAAAAGCCGAAGTCTCCGTCCCGCGCGCAACCGGTCTCTCGGCGTTAAAAGCGCGCCCCGTGTTCTCCCAACGAGCAACTTCGACAATGCTAATCCCATCGGGAGATAATGGGTGCACGGGTCCCACGTACCGGCCGCAATTCTGGGTTCAAGTACGCGAACGTTTACGCGGCTCAGCCGTGCGTTGCTTCGGCCTTTTTGCGAGCTGTTCCACGAGATAACGAAAACAACCGTCGCCGACAATCTTCTATCTGTTCCGGTTCGTTGCAGTCGTCACTTCGACAAAAAATTTTGCCGTCAGCAAGAGCGAACAGATTTTCGATTTCATGATCGATGGGTGGGACCAGATTTCGAGATCCGATTTCACTTCAACAAGTATCCGAATGGTTTAAATTGTGAATCGAGTATTTTTACAAAGATGCGGGACAATGGTACGACCCACTTTTATTTTCGTGCGATCTATCACGGAATTTCAGTACCAGGAAGCATTGCCGCCAAGACCCGGATTCCTCTTTCCACGTGGATGGTATTCAAGCCAACGCGAGGCATCCTCCGAAGCACAATAAACTTCCCTCGTATTCTCTTTTCTATACGTTCTCTAATTTATTCCTTTTAGACGATTAAAATCGGATGACGCAAACGCCGGCCTTTTGTTTACGAAAGTTATTGTTCCCCCCGGACAGAAGATATCGACTCACTTCCTCTCCGCGCGCAGCTTTCTTCGGTCTCTCGGTATAATTTGTAGAACGGCGCTGTTCGCGCGGCAATTTAGCAATTATGATTGGACGCGGTGCGAGGGAATCGCGAGGATACGGAGATCCTGTTTTAAATACAATGCGGCGCGTGTTCGGGCAGCGTCGCCTGCGATTAATCGCGCAACGATGAACCCAGCCGCAAAACTCATTTTCTGCGGTAATAATTAGAACAGAGCTCTCCGTTCGTCCGTTTGCAGCGAACGTTCTCACTCGGATGAAACTCGAGCGATTAGATCATACAGCGATCTCTCGAAAAAGAAGAACGCGACCGGCCGCGTATCACTGACACGTTAATTAACAGTCTGTGGCCGCTGGAAAATTGCTGGAACTGTTCGAATCGGCGTCTTTCGACTATAATGACGCACGCGAAAAAAAAAAGCAACACCGTTCGAACGAAAAACTCATCTCCTACCTGTTGCACCGTTCACGCGCTTGGTAATCGCTACGTAAGCGTAATTGCATGCTGGCAACCCTCAATCGTGTCGGTTTATTAAAAATCACGAGAGATCCGTCGATGCACGAGTTACCGGAGCGGCGTTGTACGCCGAGGTTTATTTAAATTGGAGCGGAATGCCGGGTAGCAAGGCCAGTATAATAAATTCCTTTTGCCTGGATCGCGATCGGTAATGATTCGCACAAAGAAATTCCAAATTGAATTTATCGCGATCCAACGCGAGCGATTCCCGCAATCGAGAAGGTGATGCATGTGATTCGAACGAGGAAGCTTACCTTTGCATGCGAAGCACCACGAAACCAGACTGTTTCTGGACAATTCATCGTTTCCAGGGAACGAGCCGAGTCACGAGCGATCCGTAACTCAAGACCAACGGGCAATTTAACGACTTGATCCTCGTTGACGCGTGAACATTAGCCGCGAACGCTTTCAATCTGTTTCCTGAGCCGGCTCGTGAGAATTCTAATTATTTTTAGCACTGCCTGTTAATGAAGTGGCCAATGGAACTCCCGCAACCAACCAAATGCACCGTCTTTATCGTCCTCTGCTTCCTATTTACGGCTCGGCTCCTTCTGCTATTTTCTGCTAGTCTCTTGCGTTTCAGCGGATCATCTTTAACCTATCACTGCCGGTCAAATGATTTATATTTTCCGTTTTACAATTATTGAAATTGTAAAGTTACTTACATGGAAATTGATTCGATAAATCTTTTTCTTCAAACGCATGCTAATATAAAAATTGCATGAAATCTAAATGAACAGAACCTTGTTATTTTTATAAGCTGAAACGTTTCAATTGCTTTTAAGGCTCGGTAGGTTTGGTGTTAAAGGTGGGCATAGAATCTCAATTGTAAAAATCCTGTGCGAGAATTAATACGGTTTTTTTATTGGGATTTAATCATCTAAAAATAATCTATTCAATTACTAAACATTTAAGCATTTTATGAGGTATTATATGAATTTCACGTCCACCAAGTGAAGAAAAATAGTATGGAATTATTATAAGTTGGAAGAAATGTTTATTTTTCAACTTAAAATAGCTCCGAGTGTAAAGGGTTAAATTCACCACCACCGATCATAATCACCGGTTCCAGGTTTTTCATTTCACAATTATCGAAATTATAGAGACGCTTTTGTGCTGGATAATTAGATAAATATTAATTAGATAAATCTTGTTATTTTCGATTTAGTGATAAACACAAGTGCAGAACTTCCAAAATATTTAGTATTCAATTACTAACTTATTAACAAGTATTTAAAAAATCAGCGAATCGTGAGAATAAAGTCTCCGCATTGCCCGCAAGATTTATCGTAATAATTTAACGTCGTAGGATTGTTTCCCTGAAAGCAAGTATGGAATTTCAATGGACCCTGAAGGTTCCCCGCAGGTGTATACCAAGAACTCGCGGCGGACTCGATGCGCCATATCCAGCGAACAATAAACGTGCAGCTACTGAGTGAAAGAATGCGCGGGACACATCTTTCCTATTCTGCGTATCGCGCGACACGACGCGACGCACCGCGCCGATGCGCACACGAGTTTTCGGTGCTTAAGGCAGTTTTCTCTCGTATTACGCAGCCATTAACGGGATTGCGCATTGTCGCTCGTGTAAGCTCGATTGTGTAACCGGCAACCTTCCACTTCCTCCACCTGCACGATCTCGGGAACGAACGAAATCGACGATTATGCTAATCCGGACCGATTGTTCGTCCGATGGACCTTCGAGTTCTAGCTCGAGGTCAATGGGAAATTGCGAGGCGTGAAGGAAAATTATTTAATAACCATACGAGGCGCGCCCTGTGAATCAGTTCCCGTTAAAACGAAATCGTTTGCTAATTACCAGACTGCGGATCTTTGTGTAAAATAACAATTGTCTACGACGTCTACGTCAATCGTAGGAGATGAAACGTTGTTCCAGTGTTTGATCCATTTTGATCGTAATTGTCACAATATATCGAGCTTGTTATATGCTAAAATTTGTTTATAAATCTTTGCTGGGTAGAGTAGAATACATTTTGCAACATTTCCAGCGATATGTTTACAGATTGAATGTCATTCTTTTCGTAGGCTTGGTAGTTCCAGAAGTAACTGCGTGTCACTAAAAATTCCAATGCCAGGAATTCCATAACAAAAACTTCGTTAAGAAAGAAATATTCATGAAAGTAGCATTGAATAACGTTAACGACGGACGCGTCTGTTTAGATTCGCAGGAGGATCAAGCACGCGAGACAGCCTCGGGTTATCGGCGATCTACAGCTGACGATACAGAGCCGGTTAACGTAATTAGAAGAATTATCAATTGCCGATAGGATCGGCGAGAGAGGAAAGAGCGTTATTTACAATGAAGTCACAACAGTGGGTATCCTGCCGTGTTGCATAAGAAACTGAACTAGTGATAAAGAAGACGAGGCCGTATTTTATTCCCAGTTAGTTTTTTCGTAAACTTTATACATATAATCTGCAAACTTAGTATCAATTAGGGTCTCTATAAATTAATGTAGAAATATTCCATAAATTAATGTAAAGAATATAATTAATTAAGTACACGTTAGATACTAGAAAGGAATAAATTAATCAAATGGGAGCTAACTTTTATTTAGAATTGACGGTCTACCAATTTCTCCTTTTAATTATTATTTCTATTTCGATTTCAATTTAAATTTCCCGCTACGCTGAAAATGTTAAAATAGCGCCAATTCGTGCAGCGGCGAAACGCTCAAACTGTTAACCAACTGTTACCGACAGAGCAGAATGAGCCAGTGGCGCCACTCGTGGCCAAATTGAGAAGCTCGGTGGAGGGGTCCGTACAGCGCCATTCGGCGTAGCGGCAAAACGCTGAAACTTGTAACCAAGTGTGTTAGTTCCAAATTTGCCGCTAGATGGCGTTGACTGGTACCGATCTGCACTTCTAGGATAAGGAAGCCACCGACTATTTAGGATGTAACAGACTGTTACTAACAGTAAGGAAACCGCGGTACCTATATAGAAATAAGTCACCAATACTCGATTACCAAAGAATATGTAAGAATTCTACCACAGACGAGGTATATAAAACCTAAAAAAAAAAGCACTTCTCTGTCGGTAACGTTTTGCTAACAGTTTGAGCGTTTTGCCGCTATTGAAGAAGAGCGCTGAATGCGGATTTTAAATTCGAAACGATTTAGAAGCGGGTTGTGAAATTATATTACGCTTACGTAGAAATTATACATGTTTATTACGTTATTCTTGCGTTACATTAAGTACCTATTATTACAGTAGCTGGTATAGTTAATTATTTAAGGTTTCCATCCATGCAAGCCCACAAGTCGTCGCGTTCCGTTTTCTGTATCCTCCCCTTCTCCTAAAATCGTGAAGAAATAACGAACGTACAGGCACAAAGATTAGCGTAATAATACACAATAAAAATAGTTCCGTTTGGGAACCAGTATCTACCTCGAACTTGCGCATCATCGCTCGTTGGAACTGATTGAACTTGCGTTTAGCTACTTTCAGAGACTCCTTCTCCGCCGGTTCCAATAACAATTTCATCGAATTGTCGCTGTAAAGTTGCGAAACGTCCATCTCTTTACAATACTCTTTGAAACCGGACTTGAACTTCGAACGTATCTCTTTCTGTTCCTGAAACAATCGCCGAATCTCTTCCTGTGCCTGAGCAACCTCTTCCTCCAAATTCAACAGGACTCTTTGGTGACACGCGATATCACGATTGATCATTATCTCCGCTTCCGGTATAAGCTCCTCCTGATCATCCGATTTCATCGCGTGTCGAATTTGCTGGTGCTTGCTGAGCTTGTCCTTTGCATTCTCCAAAGTGCTCTTTACCTGCAGAACAAAAATACTGAGTGAATTGCACAGTTCTAAGTTGATTCTACGAGTCAAGTGAATCTCGCTCACCTGGAAGTACTTGTCGATCCAGTTCGTGAACCTCTGCTGAACCGTCGCCAAAGTCCTCGCGTTCTTATCCAGCATCTCTTTCATCCGCCCGTAGTCTCCTTCGTCCCTCAGGAAACGCTCGAAAACTTGCCGAAGCTTTTACAGAAGCACAAATTAAAGTCGCAAATTAATTCTCACGTCTCAGTCATCCATTAAACATATTTTTGAAGGCACTTCTGGAAGACCTATTGGGCTTCCTATTGGTCCTAACGAGACAGCTATTTGTTTAATTGAATCGCCAGAAATTTAATAATGAAATGACTTGATACTAAGTTGCTTCATCGAAAGAACGAGACCAGTCTGCTCTTGGTCTTAGACTACAGTGCTAACCATTAAGCTATTCTGCTGCTCAATCTCATGAACAGGCACAGAAGTGGTCACGGACTTGTCACCGCCCCGGTCATCCTGTTCGTCCTTGCATGGTCCCAGTGTCATCCCGACAGCTAAAAATCAATATTAATCATTCCATTGTTCTTAAATATCCATTGAAAAAATTAGAAACTCTATTAACCAGTTTTAGCTATGCTTCCCACTTCCTCTATTCCAATCTCCTCAGTCTCCGTTACTGTTTCTGGAACTTCCGAAAGGCGTCCCGAAGAAATCATACCCCTCTTTCGATTACGAATGCGGCTATCGGTAGACAACGCAGACTCCTGTTAACATATACGACTGTTTTAACGACGATCATTAATTAAACAACGAATTTCGAACGTGTACAAATACTTTTGATAATTTCGTTGATACACTCGCGTCCACCATGTTCTTCGAAATGCTTTCGTACCTCTCCTTCAGCTGTTCGATCTCCGTCTCTTTGACGGTCAGTCTAGCGATTCAATAAACGGTAATTAATTACAACAATAATTTGACAACAGAGATATGAACGTTCTAAAAAAAAAACATATTACAACCTATTGTAGAGATCCTTGATACTCTTCAGCAACTGCTGAGCCTGCGCCGCATTGATCAACGTGAAATCATTGACGCTGCCGTTCAAGTAATTAACAACGCTCCGATTGATCTGCTCTAATCTCAACCTCGACATATTTATCGAAGTTTCTTGGTCCAGGAACAACTCGTTTATCGTCAGCTCCTTCTTCAAGGCATTGACCTCGTTCCGGAGGTTGTGGACTACGTGGTCCTCCTGATATTCCATGCTCCTCTTGACTTTGACGGGCTTCAATCTGGCAATGTTCCCGGTGAACCTCAACGTGGACAGAGTGACGTCCAGGTCCTCTTTCGTGACTCGGACGTGGGATATAAAACTGATAAATTCAATTATCGTTGAGCCGAATAGTATACAGAGTAGTTTAATTAATCTTTCAATCAATCACCGGATCACGGATGCAACGGGGAAATTGTCTCCGAGGATCTTCAACAGATTATTGGATCGTATCACGTTGTAGGAGATCGGCCCTGCAGTGCGGAGATGCGAGAAGAACTGTTCCAACTGCGATTTGGTCAAGTTAGCTGCACCAAGGTCTGAAGCCGTTTTCCGAGCGCATGTTCTGCCTGCTGTTCCAATGCCAGCCATCTCCACGATTTGCATCTAGGAAAGATCATAAAGAAATATCAATTTCTATTCTCATAGAAGGATCTACGAGCATAAGCAGTCTATGAAGATTAAGATATACGAGTCTAAATTACTTTAGCCTTGGTGAAGGCGAATCCCGAAGTGACCAAGCTGGCATTGGTAGCATGAATGGTGATCACAGCAGTAGCCAAATGGGAATCCGGATAAGTAGATCCCTTCACGATGGATCTCCTGATCTCCGCCTCGAAGATCTTCCTCAATGCTTGCTCCTGGCTCTCCACACACTCCACAGAGATCTCCTATAAGAGGAGCAATTAAATCGTCGCAGTTTTTATCGTCCTGTATCCCGTGGTGACGCACCTTAAACGGATCTCGATCGTTTATCCGAATCCTGTTCTCCGCTTCAGGTAACAGCAGGTCTCTGGCGTCTTTCCCACGCAACTCGACAACGCTTATCTGGTACTGTATCTTGCTGACCCTCTTTCGGTTCGATTTCTCCAGAAACAGATCGTATAGGATCCTCGATACCAGGCCCCTGTGCTGAGAAGAGGAACCGTGATCAGTGGATCTGCGTTTATTCCGATTAAATTGGTCAGTGGAGAACTTCTCTGCGCTAAGAATCGTACTTCCCAGTTGTTTCTTAGACCGCTGAGCGTGAAACTTTTCCCGGAGCCGGTCTGACCGTGGCCTATCAACACGCAGCTTACGCCATTTAGGATCCTGAAAAAGATCCTCTTTCGAACCGAAACTTTCACATAATTACACTAATCGAAGGATTTTCCCTGGTATGCAATTTATCCAGCCTGATGATAAACTATATAGCTAGCTTAGATACTGTCTAGAACCTGTGAAAATCAAAGACTTGAAAAGGGATTGACGGAAGATTTTAAAGCTACGCTGGCTAAAGATAAGGAGTTGAGGATGATGGAAGCGCTATGAGTCAGCAAGTGTAAAGTTAACGATTATCTTTCAATTTACTTCGGGACTAGGTCCTTGCTGGAAACACGATACACCTCATCCTGCGAGGCATCAATAAAAATGCCATCCGTTTGGAAGCACCAATAAGACGGCTCTTTTATCACGGCGATTCTGTTCGGTTGCATCTCTTGTAGACATCGTACAAATATTTTCTAAAAAGAGGATCAAAATCGATTATATTAATAACGACAATAAAATCTGAAACGTGGACAATATTAATTACTTTACACTCCGTGTCGATTCTCACGCACGATTCGCAAGGTTTCTGTAAAGGCAGGACCCTGACGAAGATCTTGATATTTTTCTCGCGAGTCTTCCCATCATCGTAATCCGTCATGCTAATAACAATCGTCGGGTACAATTAGAATCGGTTCAGCAGAGCTTCTCGGTTTTATTTATTGTGTTGCATTCGTTGAATCATGAAAAATCAGAAAAGTGGTTGGTTGTTTCTGGATGCTTGGTTATATTTGTTTTGTGGAAGTTGCTACCGGGTTGTCCGGTTCAGGCGCCATTTTCGTGAATTTTCTTGATAGTGTTTGCATTTCACAGATACTTTCAAGTCTCTGAGGCACGCAGACTCCGTTACAGAGTGCTGTAAAAATATTCAATGCTTGCTTTTGCATCGCACTTCACCGGGATTTTATCGATTAGAGAATCGATAATTACGTAATTATAATAATTTGGACGCTGGAAGGTTTCCAGAAATAAAAGACTCGATATAATATATAGAATTATTATTGAAAATACAAAAACCTGCGTGGCTAATTCCTACTTACATCGAATACGCACTGTTTCATAGTATACAGCATCTTACACTGAATACACGGTACAGATATTATATTCGTCGTCAGTGAAAAACCGCGGTAAATCTTAGTAATGCGATAGCGGTCGCTATCGAGTTGTTTCTTTCTATTATGTATGCTTTTTTTATTATTTTTTTTTAAATTAAATTTACCATAGTTCATACCAACCACATATTGTGCTGTCGAAAGATAAGCGCGATTCGAAGAGTTTCGCGGGAGAATTGTAAGCGTCGCAAGTAACTGGCAAAAGTCTCTCAAATGAAGGAAGGATCGTTCAATTGACTCTAGGTTTCACGTCGAAATTACGAGCGATCCCCTGTTTCGTCTCTCGTCGAAGCTTCTGTGTGTACTGGACGATACAAAATCATAGTTCGCCTCGTATAAAATTGCTGTCGTATATTCCAAGTGCATCGTCGATTATCACACTCCTGGCAGAATGTATTCGATCCATAAAACGTCGATCATTGCAATCATCCACATAGTTACTATAGACAGATGATATACTTGAGAAAAATGGTTCATCTCGTAATGAACAGTTTAACTTTTTTATGAAATATAATTAACTGAATTATTATATAAGTCTACCATATATGGAATACTATGTTTAATTTTCCACGATATTAATCGAATATGCTTTCTGCCAGCAGCGGTGCCTATTAAATTCATACGATGAAAAACACGCCAACGAAAGCAAACGTTTATGCACCTACGAACATGCCAATTCTTAATTTCCAACGAAAAATTAGAAAATTAATTTCGAAACGATTCTTTTCACAGTTTTAGCATACTCGACGCTAACGGCGTCACAAACATAGAATTAAAAAAAAGAAACAGCATTGAACGGGATAAAAAATATCGTAAACGCGGTCATACATTGTAAATTGTTTTCCAATAAACTCTCGTCTTATTGTACTTGTATATTACGAACAGATTTTAATGATTACTCCGCTGAAAGAAGATATCATAAACTCCATTGACTCTCTCTATACAACATGTATCACACTCGAACAATATTTGCCTACTCGTGCCCGCATTAAACGTCAATTTCAATGCAGTCGAATGTCTCTCTTCGCAATTCCTTTCTTTCATACTCTTCCACAGTAATTTCCTTTAGCTTTGTCCCTCTTTCATAAACACTCTATATCTGTTCTCAACGTTCTCCTCTCCGTGTAACAATTAATAATTAATTATAGATAAATACTATCCAAGCTATACCTATATATAGACTATCGCAGATAGAAACGCATTTAGAAACGGTATAAAATGGACATGTTCCTTGTTGTATGAACAACGCGCTAGACTATAGTAATAAATCATATTAATCTTGTGTATTTACGTGTACGTGTATGTGTCTCTGTATACGTCTACGATGCTTTTCTTCTTCATCATCCTCCTTTCATTCTAAGCAAATGCAAATTGCGTACACGACTTATTAGATAATAAACGCGGCGTGTGTCCCGATAAGTACACATCGTGGCTTTTAAGTTCTGCTTGTCAATCAGGAAAGGATTAAAGACGAATAGTGCTCATATGAGAAATTAGGTGGAGGAGGCTAATCGGACTTCGAGATGTGTCTGTTTCTTCATTGTTGTCGGTTTTACTATGGTTTGTTTTTTTCTCGTTTAGTCAATGTTTTAATATTTTAGGCTCGATAGACCATCTTCACTTCTCAGTCTTCTTTCTTTCGCAACTCGTTTCTGGACCAACCCGTCGCTCCATTCCCTTAGCAAACATAAGCGCAGCAACCCTTACACGTCCGTGGTCCTGACTGGTGAACTTCTTCACTCAATGGTCACGCTGGACGTTATGAATCCTCGCCTGGTCAGCCAGACCCTGCAAAATGCCCACGGATTTTAGTATATTACTCTCAATCATTCAATACTGTCGCCCGCATTCCATTCAGCTCTATATTTAATGCTTACCCCAAGCCAGCGCCGACCAGCACGGACAGAATGTTTGTAATGAAAAGAGTGTAGAGGACCTCCTTTGAGAACAGACCAATCTTGCCGACCTTTGTAGTTCGAATGCTGTAGGATTTCCTCTTGTTTGTTCCAAGAGGGTGCTTAAATTTCCAATCTCTGAAATGGTATAACAATATTCAGTAAAGCTTTCTTGAAATACAGGGAAAAATAGAACTGCGTAAAATAGGGATATGTAAAATGGTCACTTTCAGTGCTACGCAAAACTAGTGTTAATTAATTAGGAGAAGCAACACCCGAACGAAAATTGTACATTTGCATTGCGCTAGGAATTTTGGAGCAACCTGTGAAATAGATCATGCTTTAATATGGACTAGAGGGAAACTTAGGAGAAAAGTGTTGTCAAACATAAATTATGGGTTTACGCTGTGCTAGGAAGTTTGTAGGAAACTATACGCGGTAGACTGTGCTGTAAAGTACCCTGGAACTTGCGAGCTTGGAGAAATAATTCTCAAACCAAAGTTATTATTTAAAAGCAAACATGGTATAGACCACCTCGGAGAATTTCTGCGCTTCGCGCAGCTGTTCCAACAATTCCGTAGCAACAACCTGAAGTGTTCGTAAATATTCGCGATCTCGGCAAAACTGAAACATTTTTCTTCTGTCTTTGCTACTGTTTGTAATAATGACTCACTCTATATTTGTATAAGACTACGTCGATGTACACAGCTATCATAAAGATACAAACGTTGTTAGGAACATAAAGTTTGCTGGACTGGGTCAAACAGAAGCGTATTGACTCTGTCATTGCGCTTATCATACTTCAAATAAAATAGAGACCCTGTTTATTTATTATTATATGCTACCAGCGTGGACGATCTACGATCAGGTTATCGCTGTAAGTAGGACAATCTATTTGGCGATTGTTGAAACAGCGAAGGATCTGTGCGAGAATGGTTATGGATATTTAAGACTGCAGAGTGGCGCACGGTTGACTAAATATGCGTAAGGATAAAATCAAGCATATTGTAAAAATAAAGGAACAATTTTTGGGAAAGAGGGATCGTTCTTAAATAAATATGCACGAGACGGAACATTTGAAGTCTAAATACAAAAATATCTCGGCTGTTCATAGCTGTTGCAACATTTCGAACAATTCGACGATCCCAAAAGGTAATTTCGATTCGAGAAATCTTTCTGTATCGCGGAACGTGCTTCTTAAAATAGCGTTGCTTTGTCTCGAGCGGTTTTCATCCCGCGACCATAAATAACAGAGACGTTTGGGCATTCTCGTCTTGCACGCGTGTAGAACAGTTTGCATACTTCGGGGGCGCTTGGTCCGGACGCGAACTCCACTCGTAGATCCAGTCGGTGTTTTTGTCCAAGAGGTCTGGTTCCTGCAACGAAAAACATAAAACAGAACCTATTAACACGACGATTCTATAAATCCGAGGCGAGACGCGATTCGAACGGGACTCGTTTAGGTGTAATCACGGGCTGGCGAATCGGATCGCAAATCGTTTAAGTCTTAAGTCGTCGGGCGAGCGGATCCCGTGTCGTCCAGTGAAACAGAAGATGCACGCGTCAGAATTGAATTGAAAGTCAGTGGGATCGGTTTACCGGTTTTGTGCGTGTAACACAAAGCTCGAGCGGATTTTTCTGCTGAGCCGACGCCACGGGAAACCGACGCGACGCGGATCGGTTTCCCGCCGGCTGGAAGAATTCGATCACGATCGAGAATCGACCGCGGAGCTCGTTGCGCAACAGGATCCGGATCTCGCGATTCCACCGTCCATTCTTTAATCAACCGAGAAACTGATCTCCTTTGTCAGACATTCTTTTGGTAGACAACAATCCTAATGATTCACTCCTCCACTTAGATCAACCATAACTCTTGCGGAGTTTCACGAGAAAATCGATAAAATAACAATCGATTTTTTGTGGGAACACTTTTTAAAGAATTCGTCACTCCGAATGAATGTTCGAATTTTTCGAAAAGAAAAAATTCGTCGACGAGTTTCTCAAAAGGTTCAGCAACAATTAAAAGTTCAATAACATTTGCTATCTCGCCGAATTCGTATCGAGCATTATTCTCCGTATCTCACGCGATAGTTGAACAAGTATAAATATTATGCCGTTCAATTATTCGTTCAACGATCGTACGGCGAAGAAGCATTACTATTTTCATTATTATCTTGTTCACTCGAGGAGAGAGAGAGAGGGGGAAGGAGAGAACGAAAGAGAGAGAGAATAGAGAGAAAAAAAGGAGAAGTTGATCGCTCGAAGATAAAAATGATCGCAGATGCAGCAGCTCGTGGCCGCGCTCTTATCTATGAATGACTATACCGGGGAAGCCACGGCGTAAGAGAACCGCCCAAGGATAACTTCTATTGGCGATCGGCCAATCGCGAAACGATCGCAATCTTGCTATCGTTGTACACGCGTCGCGCATCAACTGCGTCTCGCGTTTGTTTGTAAATAATCATCGGGGTCGCGAACACGCTTATATTTACATTTCGCGTGCTAGATGAATGGCGCTTCGCGTGACCCGGCACGCATTTAATAATTTTTTTGTAATTTTTCTCAATAACGTTGCCACCGTTTTATCTAGTAATTTTTATCGTAAACGCATGGAATCCGCGGTCGAATAATCATCCCCCAAAGGAGAAATGTATAGTAACGTTATTTTAATTAATTTTTATCCCGTTCAAATATTGCATTGGCGAGAAAATAATTTCGATATTTTAAGGTGAAATAGAACCCAATTGTTTATATAAACAATGGAATTTTTATCAATAATTTTTTATTAGAATGATTATATTGATTAGAAAAAAATTATAACCTTAACAGAAGTTTATGAAACAAAAAGAAAACATATCATTGTCTACTAGTGAAATCCGAAATTACTTTCTTGCCAACCCAATAGATAAGCGGCGGGCGATAGTTGTTCTCCATTGACGTTATACACGTATTCGAATGATAGACTGCATCGTTAATTAGAATTATCAGGAAAAGACTTCGAATAAACTATTGCGTTTAGCAAATTGGCGCTCGCTGGACAAATCGATTATTGGTATATTTAAGAGTGCTCGAGTTTTTTCAACAGGGGGGAATCGTATTTGTTGCTGTTATTTTTAGCGGCTGATATTTGCCTCGATCTGGCTAGGAACGCTTAGGGCTTATCGCTATCGTAGTCGCGATAACGTTCGCGAATTATCGACCGCGCAGGGGAACCAAAAATCCCAATTCGGTGCGCAAACATGCTGTCCGCGAACGGGGTTTTCTTTATTTGGACAGATTATTCGGTGTAAACGCGATCACCGCGATACCGCGTAAGTCCAATAGTCGGGTTTACTGTCGTTCATGTATGTTTGAAAACCGCTCTGCCCGTTATAAACGACTTCGTCCTCGAATTTTCCTGTTTCCAGTGGCATTATTTTTTCGCTGAAACACGCAGCTGCCATCGTTTGTACAAGTGAGAAACGAACTGACAAACAGAGCTCGAGGAAAACCTGGAATAATTATTCATTCTATCGACTATGCATATTCGAGCCCACGGGAAACGATAGCGAGACTATCGCCGGCCGTAAATAACTTTTAGTTTATTATTTATCTGCATGGCCTGGCTGCTTAACAATTTTTCACCTTTCTTTTTGTTCAGAGACCGAGCCTGTAACGCTCGCAATTCTATTGGGTCGTCAAGGATGAAATTTCTACAAATTTCACAAAATTCCTAATATTTTATGGAATTTTGTGAGATTAAGTTGAACAATTCAAACGATTGTTTCGGTTAGATAAAATAATTGTCCGATGACTAACAGTTTCGACTTGCACTATTTTTATATCAACACTAAACCTACCTGTCGAATGACCGGTTTCATATTTTTCATTTTACAATAATTGAAATTATCAGTATAATTATACACGTACTGAACTAATTGCAGAAAATCTAAATAACTAGTTTCGTCACTTTTGTGTGCTGAAGCGTTTCAATCGCTTTTAGTGCTCGGTAGGTTTAGCGTTAAATCGGCGTTCGCTCGAAAAATTGACCGATTACAGGAATTAATCGTGTGTCAGTTACTCCGCAATTATTCGTTAAAATCTGTTCGCTCAAGGCTGCGGATAAACGCTGCAGAGCCGAGTGAAACTAGTTCGGCGAGGTTTCCGTCGTGTTGACGGATTATTAAAGCCGTTCGCAGTTCCCCTGGAACCATTCCGTTCCGTTTCGATT
Organism: Lasioglossum leucozonium; assembly: GCA_028454225.1. NCBI lineage: Eukaryota > Metazoa > Arthropoda > Insecta > Hymenoptera > Halictidae > Lasioglossum > Lasioglossum leucozonium. Next base: position 13,031,216 of record CM052210.1, on the reverse strand, counting down.
CCCCCATTGCGATTCCGCGCATGCAGATGAACATTTGCATAGACGGCGACAGCGAGCTGTGCGCACCGCGCCGCTCGCTGGAAACGCGCTAAAGGACGAGCAAACGAGGCGACGATGCAGCCGAATAGCTGCAACAATGCCAGGGGGGAGGGAGGTGGTGTATCCGCGGGATTATTTGCAGCGACGTTACACGCTCGTTAACCGCCGTCCAATTTATTTAAATCGTTTGCCAAGCGAACGGGCACCGTCGGCGACGACCGAGACGCTCTATTTCGAGAAATGGTGTCCAGTTCGACGGAAACCGCCGGGTGCAAAAAATTTTACCATGAATCAGTGGGACTTCCGTTGCTCGAAATTACGCGAACACCGCTTTTGCGTGTCTTCTGGCCGAGCGGCGCCAAAAAGGTCGCGTACGGATGAATCATTTGCTACGACGCCTTAAAACTCTCAAATTCACTGTGTGTTTCCTATATTCGTATATTTTTGCGCAACAGAAACTTGGCTTTGTCTCTTAAGGTGCAATCGCTCTTTGTTGTTGTCGCGACGACGTAGAACAGAAAGAGAAAATAATTTCGACAACAAATTTTACATTCTTCAGAGATCCATGGTATTTTTTGGAAGCGCTAAGAAATTTCTCACGAAGGAAAATTCATGCGATAAGAACAACGTTTCTCGGGGCGGTGACTCTGCAGGTCATTCAAGGATTGATTTTACATTTCAGAGGAGCGTAACAGTGGCGTCGAAGAGCCAAACGACCGGAAGACATTGTCCGAAAGAGACGCGGGAAGCATCGAGATGCTTCCGTTTGACTCACCCCCACGATTTCGACTGCGTATGCGAGAATGCCGCGAAGAATCGATTTTCAAGGATATCTTTCGATGCCCCGCGTCTCGCGATTGGCCTGAATACCGAAGAATGCCGCCCACGCGGCTGAATAATGAATTATAAATTATATTTGGACTGTAATGACGACACCCACGCGACCCGCATGCGTACGTATTTTTCGCTCGATTATTTGCTAATTAACATATTCTTACTTTACAAGAATAATAGAAATATTGACCAAGAGTGTTACTATAATTAATCTTCATGTCTGTGTCGAACGGAGTGTGGAAACAACGAATGGACATCCTCGCGGTCGGGAATGCGCAAGCGAAGAGATGCATCGTCGAGATGCATTTAGAAATCGGGAAACAACCGCGCGAAGAACTCGCCACTCGAGAGCATCCATTAGCCTCGAATTATCCGGCTTTGTTTGATCTCGTACCATCGAGAGGTAAACATCAAAGACTCGTTATGGCGAGCCAGCTTCAACTATGCTTTGAAACGCGTCGAAGTGACTCGGATGCGATTTGCTGGGACGTGGGGGGTAGGACTTGTTGCTCGGTGAAATAATCCTTTTAAGGTCGGTTTCCATCGGTATCCCGGTTAGGTGCATCGCGACGCATTCGACGAGAGGCTTGTGCATCCAAGGACGTTGCACTCTGCCGCGAGAACTGTTTGATGCGATTTCGAATATCTCCTTTGCCAAAGTTCACTAGAACAATCGAATCGTTTCTGCTTTAACTGCCGCGCAGAATCGTTCACAGTACCGATCCCCTAATTTTGATCGACTATTAAGATCCTCCAATCTTTTTCTGTTAATTAATCCTTAGCAATCGAGTAGTGACTCAGAGTAACCAATAAAAATTGATGTACCATTGTTCACAATATTGTTTACGTTATTAAATATGTTGATATCTAATCAATTACTAAATATTTATGCATTGTATGTATGTATGTTTTATATCCATAAAATTTAAAAAATCATATACAATGGAATTGTTCTAGGTCGGAAGAAATGTCTAATTTTCGAATTAAATTAGCTTCGACAGCGAAGGATTGAATTGTACATTTTTCTGTCGAATTGAAATTTTCAACAAGAAACAAAGATATCAGATTAAAAATTCTTATCCGAAGTATTTCAATAAATTGTGATAAAATAATGATGTTGCCAAACACTTCAGCGTTCTGTAATTCGCAGCTTTATCTTCATTGTATACAAACGAAATCCGCAATCGTATTCAGTGGAAAGAAATCATTGCTAATCCGGTACCTCGCTCGCTCGCGAGACACTTCCAGGTTTATTATCGAAAAAGACCGAAGAAAAATGTTCCTATCGATCACTCGTTATCTAGCCAACAAGTTTATCGATTCCTGATGGTCGTGACCTTATATTCTCGCGCAATTCAATCGAAATTGTATCGTTCTCATAGATCCTACTCTTTCGAGATCCGTTCCGCTTCACCAAATCGGGCTCGGTCTGTCTATGCGCGTTCCACGGATTCTTTTTTTAACTATCCTCCCACGCGGGCAATGAAAAGAGGTCCAGGGAAAGATTTTATTGCCGTCGGTGTGGAAGAAAAAACGACCATAAATTAGCGCGACAACTGTTTGGGGATCTAGGAGAGCCGATTTAGAACCGGACCAACGTCCTGCGCTCCAAATGCGAAGAAGACCGTGTGGGTAAAATCGGTAGCCAGATGTTAGCAGTGTTTTGCCTGATTCAAAGATTTTTAACATTAAACCTATCACCACCGATTTTTCATTTTACAATTATTGAAATAATAAAAATAATCGTACAGATATCTTCAGTAGAGCGGGTATTAGAGCAGTAGGAGCCGCGCAATGTCTAAATAAAATCGATCTCGTCATTCTTATAAGGGAACATGGTTACTCTTAAGACTCGGTAAGTTTAGCGTGAACATCGGACGCCAATGTGTTGCACAAAGTTTGGTTAAGATCTGGGAAGAAATAATCTCGAGATACAGGGAGAAATTGATTCGATCGCAGGAAACGTCTGATTCCCGAAGGAATTGTCGACGCGAGCAGTATCTAGCGACGTGGAAGAATCGATCTAACTTCAGCGAACCGTGCGAGTCACTTTCCCGCCGGTGACAAAGGCGTTGGAGGTATAAAAAGAAGTCATCAAGAACCGATCGAAGGAAATCAGGTCACGCACGTTTTGCCCGCGGCGAATTGATTCGATGTAGCGAGTGGTCCGATCCCTGGACAATTCCGGATTGGTCAGAGAGGGGTTTCTGCGTTGCTCCCTTGCCGTGTGGGACTTTCGACATTCTCCTTTATCTCTTGTCTCTCTTTCTCCGGAATTGTTCCGACATCGGACCAATCGAATATAATAAACGTTCAAGAGCAATGAAAGGCAAGTTCCATCGGGCCAAGAATTATCGGAACAGAATCGGTTTCGCTTTCGTGCGACGTTGATTGTTCCTCGTTACAGTGCAGCGATAAAAGGTGTATTTGACAGACGGTGGAATTATGTAGGAGGGCGATCGGCGAACGAGAAATCGGATGGTACAACACCGAGAGCGTCTTGAAAACCGTCGTTTATGCGAACCGGTTGTTCACGGAAACGCGACTCCTCGCTCGGATTACGCGGAAGTGGAACACGTTGCGTTCACAACGTCGCGTAACAGGCAAAAGAGAAATTTTTATCGAGCGGTTTGTTCGCCGTGTATAGGGAAACACGCGGCGTACTTTCTACGTATTAAAGTGTTCTGTACATTCGGAGCTGCATTTCAAGATAGTACCTACGACGAAACAAGCTAATTAATTAAGAATCCCTGGACAGAAAGTAAGACGCGATGCCAACAATACGGTTCCATTGAAATTTAATTTTCAAGAAAATTTATCAAAAGATCATGTCCAAGTCTCTTCCAGCAAATCGTACGCAATTGGAGGCTTTCTTCTGCTCGATATCCTTGCATTTTTCCAATGACCTCGCGTCTTCGTGACTTCGCGGAAATTTTAAAATTGTAGCAAACTATTCACGTTTTCTAATTCACTGACATTCACCGGCGTACCAGGAATTGAATTAATTTCATTCGCAGGAATTATTCAATTTCTCTTCTGAATGCGCTCATCAACTAGAAAAGAAAAGGCCTGGCGTCGAGAGCGTGTAGTTTCCAACTACGTACGATTCGAAAACCTTGGGGAACTAGCATGAGTCGCGAGAACTGCGCAAAAGTAACACGTGGGACAAGAATCATCCCGTGGCTGAAATCGGTGCTATTTTAGAAAGAGACTCTTCTCGATTAGGTCGAGCGCCGACGCAATTAGGTTCATCAATAACTAATTCGCCTATTTCGTCAAGAAACCGCAAACTACATACTCCAGTTCCACAAGTTTCACACGGACAAAGACTATAAGCCTTCTATGCACTTTGCATCGGCGTGTGTACTTCGTGAAACACGCATCTGTTTCAGTTCCCTGCGCATTACCGATTCTTTTTAGTTTGTCTCAGACCTGGACTATCATCTGTGGAAACGATGATGTCAAATCATAACGCGTATAATCGGATTAAAAACTTTTTACGAAGAAACCTACGAAGTATTAACACTAAACCTACTTGTACAAGCACATATTGGAAAATAAAAATTGCACAAAATCTAAACGAATAGAGCCCTGCCATTTTTATAAGCTGAAACATATTAATCGCTTTCAGTGTTCGGTATAGGTTTAGCGTTGAAAGTGAATGGTGCATATTCGGAAAACAACAAGATTGAACTTATTCCGAATTCTACGCCTACAATATATCAGCAATTCTAAAATAAGAAACATTTGACCGTGGTTGGTTCACGTGTTAGAAATGTTGTATCATTTTCCGACTCATAAATCGACAATCTATTCACGAGTTACGTCAATGAATTTCAATATTGGCCACCGTTCCGTAAAACAACGCTCGAATATTTCCATTTAAATGAGTCCGCATCGTTCGCGCGAAACCGCGTGTAAAGAACTGATCTCCGCAGCGAGTAGAGTGCAATATTAATGCATCGCGACACGTTTCACCGTGCATAGGGAAAGAGGGGGCCAGCTTTAGGCTTACGGTACTCGAGGTTGCGCCCGGATAAACTAGCAGAGGCAATTCTATGACCGGCGATTACGGATGAGTCAGCTAAGAACTGGTTTATATCGTCGAGCAGAGACGTGCGCGCGTCTTGCAACCCAACGGCGTTTCGTCGTAAAATGAAATGAAACGATACGAAATGAAACGGAACGCGTCGTGCGCTGTGTTGCCGTAGGTGCTCGCGCGCGCCCGTAGATCGTTCACCTGCGTGTTCGCGCGCCTCCGTTTCCCCGTTACGAGGGATCACGCGATCGCGAGCCAGCGAATCGGTTCGCGATTCTCATCGCCGCGCAAAAACCGGTCCTCCCGCGGCACGATTGCCACGAACCAGTTCGAGTACGCTCCGCAGAACGCGCAGACGCTCCACAGGGCCCGTCCGGGCAGCAATGCGCCCGCGTGGCATTATGATAATTTCTCTGTTATGCTCGTTCCGCGTGAACGCACTCTCGCCGCGCCTCGGGACAGGCCTCTTTCGCTCGGCTGCAGCAACCGTCGCCGATCAACGAATCGCGAATGTTCTTCATTTAAGAAATTGTCTCTGCAAACCTGAAAGCAGGGGAATGGCGATGTAATAGACTTGAAGATAGATGCGACGAATCTTTTACAAAATTGAACAGGAATGCTATAGATCCTAGGCGTGGTAAAACCTCGATGCAACGAACCAGAATAACCTGAGACCGGTATGCAAGGAAATCACCATGCAACAGTCGTCGCGGCCGTAGGAAGCCTCGAGACGAAAGTGAACTAACCTAACACACGCTATAAATCTTAGATTGTAGACAACAACGCCGCGTTGCAACGCACTGCGACTGCAGCCCACGTTGCAATAGGAGCTCGTCGCAGGGGCTTGATCGTATCAGAAAAAGATTATATCAATCACGCTGCATGGTACACAATCTGGCAACCGAGCAAAACAAGCACCGGTAAGACTTCGAGCGGGGCTTGTACCAAGCACCGTTTCTGCGTCGTCGAATCATTCTCGAATCATTCGAATCGCCGGTGCTGGCAGGGGGAAAATGATCGGCCGTTCCACTACGAGAGAGCTAGCCGCCAAGGCCGTTCATTCGCATTACACGACGAACGGCAATAGAGCAAGAGAGAGAAAGAGAGAGAGTTATGTTCTGTTGTTCGAACGACGATCTTGTTCTGGCGAACGATGCACACGATCAAAATAACCACGGTGTGAGAAAAACATCGCCAACTGTGGCATCCCGTGGCCTTTCATGAAACGCAGAAACCTCGGACCAGCATGTTCTATTTATAATGGTTTATCTAAGTGGCCGAATGTATTGCGGACTGCTCGAAGGAGACGGGTGGAGAGGGACCGCGCTCTCCGAGACCTCGGGACTCCGTGCTGCAACGTACTGCACCATGATACACCGTCGTACTGCGCCATACTGCGTCGTGTACTGCACCGTACCGCAACTCGAAGATCTTGCATATCAGATCGATTAAATATTTTATTTCTGTGTAAATATTCCAACAAAATTCTTGGACATTAGTTAAATCATTTTTCTCGCTGCATTCGATCGAAACTCGTCTCCAGCCCGTAACCGGTATACGCACGATTCATAAAGGGATCCTTCTTTTGTCCATCTTCTCGCGATTAAGCAACGGGCCGCTCATGGAAAATCCTTAACGCTTCTCTCATTCGCATCTCGTTATCGCGCCATTACTCACTACACCGTTACGCAGATACAATTGTCTTTGTTGCTATTTCCGAGCACCGCGTCTCCGCACAGATAAATCGGCCGATAACGCGGAAGATCGCGTGTCTCGCGCGACCGAGTCAACCTGCGCCCGTACCGTGTTTAGTAAACACACTATTTGCCGAAGTTGTTATGCACCGTTTACACGGTCCATCTAAAGATAAGCAGGGTCCCTCGGCATTTTCCGTGCGGCAACAACGTGACCGTAAGCTCGAGAGAGAGAGAGAGAGAGAGAGCACACCGGTTCCCCCGCGCTGAGACGAATAATCCGCGTGAATCGCATTGGCAAACAGTCATCGGTGATAAAAGTGTTATCGGTACCGCTCCCATTGATTCGCGTATCGCGGCGAGTCCAATTCCGCGATCATTTGCTTCGTTTTCGGAAGATTGCGAGCAACGCTCTATCCTCGCCGGAAAATATCTGATCGAAATCGCGTGCACAGACTTCGTCCCTGGAAATTTTAATGAAAGTTCAGTTGGCGCGCGAGGTGTAACTTAAAATTAATTTTTAAGCCCGGACACGAAATGGACACGCGTGTGTCGGATCGTGGATCCGAAGACGAATCGATCGGAGGTGAAAAGGGACGATGATCACCGTCGCCGAACAGGTGTCCCCTGACCCACAAATACGCGAGGGCCGCTGACTCGAGAAGTTGGCGAGCCGTGGACTTGGAAAGCTCGCTGACTATGTCGCTCGATAAAACCAGTTGCATGTCTCTCCGTGAAATTCAAGCGAAAATAGACCGGGGATGAATGGACGGACTCGATTTCGCTGGCGGAAACGAGCGAAATGGAAAACCCAATTCCTACCCTCCCACCCAAGATAAATGGCCCTATTCTTGTCTCGTACTTTCTTTATCGCGCTCCACCATCCCTGGGCAAAAAATTATTCAATTAAGATTACGTTCGCGATCAACGGACCGCGAATTTTCCATCGTTTAACAGGAGAAATAAATTTCTGTTCAATTTATTTCTCCTCTGAACGATATTTCTGATGAAGATCCGCGGTCTACCAATAGAATTATTTGAAAGACATCGATGGAATAATAAATATTCTTTGGTGAAGTAAATTCTTCGTGGCGAGAGCGTTTCATTTGCTCCGGAGCGTCGATAGAAAGTCTCTCGCGTATCGATCGCGCAGAGCTACCACACGACTGTATCAGAAATCGATTACGGAACTGACCTTGTTGGTGCTGTAATTTATATAGACTCCCTTGAGCTCGTCTTCGGTGGACAGTTCCGTGTTGGGGCTGTTCGGCGGGCTCTTCGGGCTGCAACAACGAGATTTCACACGGTTTACACAATTGCCATCGTCCAGAGTGAATCGCAAATAGAATACATAGTATCGTATGAATTCGAAAAATTCTCGAGATCCTTACTCATCGATAACTCTGACGGCTTTGCGTCGGTTGACCCCTGCGGATGGTACGATACACGTTTCCACATTTTTACGCTTTTCTGCCGATCATTCGCATCGAACTGCGAAGATTACGCGAGCCTCCGTGTTATCGGAGTTTCAGGAAAACCTCGGAAATCATTTTTCCAGAGTTTTACACGAATGAAATTTTTGATTTGAATTATCGATCGTAGTTGAGTAACACAAATTGAATGATATCGGAGCTGGGTTCGATCAGAAATTACACTAAGATAGCCTATTTGCAAAAATAATTATCGATTTTCGTTTCGATCTACATTGAAATCATAACTGGTTATGTCATTAGAATTGTGACTATTTCATTTTTAAACCTGTTTTCCACAGACGCAAACACTCGATTCTGAGGATGATCTTAATATAGATCGAAACGTAAGTCGATAATTATTTTCGCAATTTTTCTCAGTGTATTTTCTGATCGAACCCAGCGCCGATATTATTCAATTTATTTTACACGAATGTCGGGTAATTAAAACAGTCGCGAGTAGACTGCTACTTTATGACAAAAACAACTTGCAATTTAAAACATGTTACGAGGGAAACTAAATGTTTAATCGGCTACAGTAATGAAAACTAAAAATTTCTCTCAAGAACTGAGGAGTTTAATATAGAAGAGAAGCTTCCTAACTAGTCTCTCGATCAATTTTCTGATCCTGTTACAACTGGGTCCACTCTAACTGGAAATTTGGAGAGTTTATAATAATTATTCGACGTAATCGCTATCACAACAGTTGCCAAGCCCAGTCTAGGATCTCGCACGGCGATGACCTCATCGAACGCGTGCGTCGCTGGCTCGCAGCAGACCGAGAAACAGCGAGAGCAACCGTCGTTCCTAATTCGCGATAGGTTCCAAGAAGGATGTGGGATCGAGTACGATAAACCTCGAGGCAGGAGTTCGTTACTCCGATTATCTGAGAACTAGATCGTTCCTCTAGTAGTATAATGCGACGGTGACGCGTGGCTCGTTTATCTATCGTGACGTGGACGCACGCCTAATCACGGCTGACCTTCGAGGAACGCTACGTACTGGGTAAAAACTGTGGAAAGAACTGCGTCGCGAATCGCTTCGTTTGCTTTCCTCGTACGAGGTGACGATGCTTGAAATCATCGACCGATCGGACGCAATAGAACCAGTCGAATCATTCATTTTCTACCGAAGTACTCTACCACACGAAGTGGTTCTAAGTGGTTCAACGAGAGAACGACGGACTGGTTCCATCATTCGAATGTTAAATACATACAACGGGCCCACGAAATATTTAATTAAACAATTCATATAATCTTCAAAGTCTGGTTCAAGGAGGCTGAACGTTTCGGGCATACAAGTCGCGGACGGTAAGCGAGCAGACTTGTTTGTCCGTTCTTTCTTCCTTCTTTCATCCGACGCGGTCCTCGAAGCGAACCAACGCCCACAGAGCACAAAGAGACCGGCCAGAAAAAGATCCGGACGCCGCGCGCCATGCACCTCTCGGCATTTCTTCTGACTCATGCAACCAGTTATTCTTTCTTTTTCCATCCGCACAGTCGACCGTCGCGCGCAGTTTGCCGACTGCACCGAGAGAAACCAGACTTTCCAGTGAACTGGCTCCGTGAACTCTCTCGGGACCCCTCGTGCAGGCCCATTTCATAACAGAGCCACTGTTTATACACTCGTCGGCCACTCCCCTCCTCACGACAATCTCTGACCGGCGATCGATTCGCCGTTCGAGAGAGGATTCATTTTTCTCGAACGCTCCCTACCGAAATGAAACATTTTCATCGGTCCGCTTTTTCATGAGAATTGAAATTGCAGTGGGTCCGACTGCAGCCTTATAAATAATAATTAGGCGGCGGATTGTATGCGTATGTGACAACAGTAAAAAAATCTAAAAACACGGAGACGTTATTTTCAATCGATTGAAATTATTTACACAAGAAATAGATCCTCATTTAGCTTCGTTCCCAGGCAAATGATATATTTTATTTTCAATAAGATCCGCTGTCTAATGATAATGAAAGAACTCAAAAGTATTGAACGTGTTACACCTGGACACCGAGGACCTTCACAATATTATTCTATTGAAATACCTTACTGTACCGAAAAGGAGAGGTGTTGACAATAGTGCCGCACCTAAAACGATCTCGGCACATCCACCGATTGACAAGGGTTAACCCTGCATGCAGTGTTCAGAAGACCTCGGAAACAGGCTTTCCAAAAAGGTCAACCGCGACGTGAACATAATGGGCCCGAGGGACGTCGAAGGCGAAACGAAACCTTTCGATTCTGTTTTCCTAGGTGTGCAGCAAAGAGGATCTTACCTGTCTCTCGGCGTGTCCCGACGGGAGGAGGCCAAGGAATGCCTCGCTGATGATTGCGTGGAGTCCCTTTGTGCCTCCCTGAGAAGTCGCAGGTATTCCTCGCCGCCGCTGCTGAACGGCAACGGCGTTATCCTGTCAGGTACATGATTCAGTTCCACCCACGACTCTGCGAACAGAAATGGGGGTCGCGAGTTATTCGAGGTGCACAGGCAGAACCATTAGGCAAGCCACTACCCTAGGGCCTAGGCGATCGTTAACTATAGAGCGAGGACACCCGAGTCACTGGTCGAGTCGGAACGGTATACGCTTTTCCATCGATTCCTCATGTTTTTTTCAGCGAACCAACTATTCTGGCGATCTTATCTTTCGGAAAACGTACGACGGGAAAGCGGAGGCGCCTATCGACTCAAAAAAGATACTTTCGACATTGTCAGAAGACATTTGTACGGTTCAGGGTGTTTTTTGTGCCTAGTTTGAATTGCTTATTAGGTGGTCGCGTGTTGAACAAATGATTCGGTCGTTGGACCGTGGATGCGTTTATAACAAAAATGAACAAAGGAAACAGAGAATGGTGAAAGAATATAGCATCCTTGGCGAATGGTAAATCGAACAGAGGATCTTCATGGAAAATAAGAAGTTTCTTGGATCGGCACTTGTATCAGTCGGCGTTGAGTTGATGAAGAGTAATTCGCAGAAGTTGAGCAGGAGAGTGACTCTGCTGGTTACTTTAACCCCTTGCCGTACCATCTTCTTTACGGTTACAGCGATTAAAACGTCTTCATCCATGTATTGCTACATTGATTTTAATGCTGAAATATTGATTACAAACAAATCTCGAACTTTATTGTAAAAAGAAAGGCGTAACATTCGTATTTGTTAGACTTTGTTTAAAATCTTCACCGCGAATCTGTTAAAATACGGCAAGGGGTTATAAAAAGACGATATTTGAGCTCGTTTTATCAACGGGAAATTCTATGAATAGACTTCTGACAGATAAAGTCTTCGACAACACCTTGTTTACTTCGCCAGCAACGTAGATCGCTTGGTCTACGGTCACGAACAACATTTTCACGGTCACGGTGACTCACGACTGGGGAAAACAGATTCAACAATGATTGTATACAAAAAGAGTAATCGCATAAGTGGAATTTCACGTTCGACATCGACGCGGAACGATCCTGAATGAAATCGTCGCGCGCGAAAGGATGAGACATCCTGCCGGTCGAAAAAGTGCAAAATCGAGATACGTTCGTTACGAGAGAAGTTCATGGGCAAGGTCCGTTAGATCTGACGCGGTACAATTGCGGATCGCGTCACCGAAGACTATACTCGATTGACCCCGGCACGACGGAGCAGAGAATCTATCTTCCGCGCCGGAACGTTCCGCGACTGTTAATCGATCCGCGGGAGAATCGATCGCGTTCTTCGCGAGGTTGTTAGCTACCGACGAATAGAGAGAACAAGATCTCCCGCGGAACCAGTTTCCCGGAAAAACAACCGTTTCCGGTTATCGTACGCTGGTCTTGTCCGCGGTGCAGAGACGATTGCGTAAGGGTAAATTGATCGATCGAATTACGAAAACGTAATGTCACGGAAGTTTACGCTCCAATTGCGGCCACGTGCGGCTCGGTACGTGTCAGTCCGCCGCGTTCCTCGCATAGATTCGCATGCGGTTTGCGCGTCACGTGTAGCACGGCAGCGTTCTGTGTACGATATCCGGTGATTCATCGCTGGTAATGTGTTTCCAATTTCAGCATCTAGGATCCTTTGCCCCGGACTACGAAAATCAATATTTTCGACGAAGAAATTGTTGCAGTCCAAGATGAAGTGAATAGCAGGAAGGATTGTTCTGGAAGTTCGGAAGGACTTCAAATTTTTTATCCTCCATCCCGGTCTATAGAAGAACGTTGATCGAGTTGTCTCCGGTATCGTTGTTGCAGATTCCGTGGCGTCCGCGATCTCCTACCAATTAGCCACGTTGCAAAAACGCCTTCTCTCTCCCAGATAACGCAATCGACGCGTCTCGCAATACTAACGAAACTCCGACGCCATCGATCGGTCGAAACGAGCGCGGGATGTCATCCGGGTGCGATCGATTCGTTTCAATTCTGCGGGTCGTTATGCCTTTTTCTTTCGCGGATAGACACCGCGGAAGGAGGGACTCGGTTAATCACGGTCTTCGACGTTTTGCGAACTTCGCAAGCGGATACAAGGTGTACGTATTACGTGACTCCCGCTAGCACGCTAGACTGGTTTCTCTCTCGCTCTCTCTCTCTTTCTCTCGTGTGCACGCTACTTTGCTAATTAGCCACGCGAATCAAACGCTTTATTGCCGAGAGATTCCGCTCCCGGAACAACTCTGATAAGACGACGCAACCGCGGCGGCGACACGCGGATCCGTTCGTCTGAATGTCCCGATTGCGCAAGTCCTTGCGATCGATTTTCCGTAGATCTTCCCATCACCGTGTTTCATCGGCACGGTAAATCGGTGAAAGCATTTCGAGCATTGAAAATTTTTATAATTTTCGGCATAATTGTTGAAAAAAGAGATCGACATTTAGCAGCTCCTGCAGCTTGATATCGATGCAGAGGTTTTATATTTTCTTGAACATTCGAATTTTAACAAATCATTCGCAATCGCAGGGGTTAATTACAAAGTTCGAGCTTTTTTCGTACCTTTGACTCGTTTGCTTTGTCACTAGCAGATTATAGTTAATCGGGAGCCCGAAATTAACGCCGAGTAATTCTTCTCTGATTCGAGACTGCTTAATCGAGCCAATTATTTTTCAATTATTTCGGATTAATATATTTTTAATTTGGACCACTCTTCGCAAACACCACCCTCCGCCTCCGTCTCTGTACGACGATTGCATTACTTGAAGAGCAATATATCCTGACAAGGGACGTCTCCGCGTCTGAGAGCTCGAGCCAACGTCGTTTAAACTTCATTGGCCGAGCGATGCGCTTCTTCTCGCATCCTGCTTTTTCTTCATCAGCTGCATCGAGGCTGCGCACTGACATGCACTTTAACAGCTTGTGCTTGTGTTGCGCGTTATGCTGGAAATTTCCATGCACAACATGGGTCCGAAAGAAATTTTCATCACCGTTGCATCGAGGCTGTGCATTGAGTTGCACTTTGACGCATCGGCTTGCATGTACTTGTTGTGTTGCATGTTTTGCAGAGAATGTAGTCGCAACATGGACGAACAGAAATTTATTTTCTCGGTAAATCGAATGTGAAACGAATCTAAACGAACAGTTTAGAAAATTAATCTTCATCGCGATATCCACATCGAGAGTGAAGTAAAATTTTGTTAACATCTAAATATGTACTGTCCTTTCGATTTGTAAATTATTGGATCAATTCTGTTCCGACTCTGCGCGAATTTTACGGATGCTTCGCAGTTCTCTATTCGCATTTCCGCCGTAATTTACCCGAATCAATTCGACGCTTTTGTCAAACGCGCGGATTAAGCGATTACACGCTCGCGGGCGGTCGAATCGACGCGACGACAGAATTTCGGCCCGGTGAATTTAATTATCGAAACCGAGGGAGGTAACGAGCGAAGTCTGGCCTGACATCGCCCGCTGCTGCATAAAGTCCGTATCGCGCGTGCGGCGAGGCGATAAGCCGCGATACACGCGCCACAACATAAAATGTGCATTGTGTGTCGGCTACCTATCGCCGCGACGATAAATAACTCGAGACCCGACTCGCCTTCGAGGTAATCGACTTGCGTTCTTATTCGTGTTTTGTTCTTTGACGGCCGACGTCAAAGAACTCTCCTCGCCACCAAATTAACCTTACACCTTGCAAACTTTTCAAGCTCGAAACATCCTCTACTACCACGCAAGTACAGCGCTAATTGATTCCTTTGAAAAGTTATGAAAAATCATGTTTCTACCGTTCGGAATATTGCACAGATATTTCTGTCACGAATGCACAAAACTCGCAGACTAGCTGTAAGCAATAATCGTGAAATGTCAATGATTTTATTTCGCGTTAACGGTTACATAAGTAATTCGCGACAAATAATGCTCGCAGTGAAATTTAGATTAAAGCCTCCGCTGCGGTTGGACACGGCGATAAATGAAGCAGCTCGGAACGCTATAAAAATAATGGTCGTGATGGCGAATCGCAATGGGAGCGTCGTCGAGTTGCATCAAGTACTCTATTGTCCCTACGTGTTCACCCGCGAAATGGTCAGGATAAACATGAAGAGGTTACGCCAATTAGCGATACTCTCCAACATCGTCCAGCAGCACCAGAGCTCCCTGGATTCGGTTCGCGCGACGAGAAAGAAAAGAGGAAGACGAAAGAAGCAGAAGAAAGAGCCCGAATGCACTTGCTACTCCGTCGACGAATAAAATCGCTGAAATTGTTCTTCGAAGGACGCGAGCTTCCTCGAATTTTATTGCAAAAGAATCGGGCTTTGCTCATCTCGAATTCCAGGCATCTCCGGAGTTAATGATTCCGCGCGGTAATCAAGCGGACTCTGCAAACCCAGGCAGCCGGGAATGTAGTCGAAACAGGAGCGGGCAACGCATGAATGATTGAGGGGCATTAGCGAAACTAGTTTGCGAAGCGCGAAGTAGCCCGTCGCGATGGCCTTGTGAATTTATGGTCCCGATTCTTGCGAAGTTGAAACACTGTAAGCGTATTAATTCCGCATGCACCTGTGTTCGGACTTTGCAGCGCGTGAAAATCGCGTAGATGACCAGCTAGAGCGGGCTAGGAGCAGCGAGACCACGCCCACTCCGTGAAATATAATATTCTTCTGCTGCAGATAGAGCTTTCGCTTCTGTGACGAATTCCCAATTTCAATCTTTGCGCGATCTATCTATTGCTGTGTGTACAGATGAACCGATAGAAGGATTGTGGGCATTTCTTTGATTCCCGGAGCAGCGAGGCCACGCCCACTTCGAAATAGACTGCGGATTCGACAATTTCTATTCTGCTTTTCTTTTTCTATCGCGGGGAGAACTCCTCCCACTCTGACGTCTCTCGGCCCCCGAGAGTCGCGCAGGACCTTGTTCCCCACGCCTGCAATTAACAACCTAGCAACCAATTAGTGAGCGATTCGCCGAAATTGCAGTTCCATTTCCCAGCGCAGCGTTTCCGGAGTCGAAGTTATCGCGAAGTATGAAAAGATCGCTTTAATAGCGAAACTTTTCAGCAGCAAGCCGCAGGAAAGTTTATTCATTTCGCGGACTGGCCGGGTCCCGTGTAAACGTTGCTTCCGGGTCCGTCGAAACGAGATGTTTTAATCAAGAATCGACGGGGGAAGGTTTCAAACGGCGACCTATTTTCACGGTTTGTTTCGCGGAACGCTGCACAGCCGCCGCCATTGATAAATCTCTTAGCCGGTCAGAGTCAACATCACCGGCGCCCGGGGCTGTCGAGACCCACTTAGCGAGATTATTTGCAAACGGAGAGAGGTGAATGCTCGCGCCATTAATTGGTCTCCGTTGTTGGGACACTGGAAATAGGAGACGGGTAAGAAAAACTGCTCGATTCGCGTAATCCGAAACCCGATTTGCAGGAAGCCGTGTTCCGAATTGGCGCTTCCCCTGAAATTCATTCTTGATTTTTTTTCCAGCAAAAATATACCGCTGTAGTACTTGCAGAGCGTGGAATATAGTTGACGGGAGGACTCTATCGAACAGTGTGATAATATCGGCTGTTAGGGGAAGATAAAGGGGGGACGCGACACCGGGTCGCCGGGATGAACGCACGAAAATTACCAGGAAACGTCACGTGCCACGAAATCACGGCGGGTAGGTGGCCTTAATAAATTGAATTAAGGCCCGTCAACAGGCGTTACGGTTAAAAATAGACACAAACGTGTCCCCCTTATCATCGGTCCGTCGCTTCAATCTAACGTTCTCCTCGCCGGAGCGGAGGCGTGATGGGAGACGATATAACAGAGTACACAACCATCGAAGGCTGTCCATCGGCAAGTATTATCTTTGCTAAATATAGGAGGAGTACTCTGCTTTGTCACTGAAACAAATTATATAGAGGATCGGTAAAGAAAAAAAGTTGTTCGTTTTAATGAGGACTATCGTCTGGTAACACGTTCATCGATTTGTTACTCCGAACAACAATTTTCCAGGATCTAGTTCGCCCCTCTGAAAGTGAATTTGGATAGCAAAAAGAAAATAATAATAATATTCGCATAATCTTTTGAATGTTTCAAGTATCATTCCGAAGACCTAGCCAGCAACGGTGCAAGTAGTCGTGAAGTAAAACGTTGCAGTTCGCAGAGAAAGAGGAGAATGTAGACAGAGGACCCCTCAAGGGGAACCAGCGGTAATTGTCCTGTCCTAATGGCCGAGACGCAGGTGCAACTTTTGAGTCTCGTCTGGCCGGCACCGTAGTACTCCGTACGCAACAATAGCCGTGAGTCGAGTCACGTACGACGAGATAGGTAGGCGGTTGCCTAGCGATCCTCTGGCCTCAGGTCAATTTTTTTCAGAGTGGCAGAGTCAGTACGACGAATGACGTCAGTTATACGCGCGGCGCTCCTGAGGATCGTCACGTAAGTAATAACGAGGCGTATCACGGCTGCGCGACTCTCGCTCCCAGAAGAGCAGGTTTCTTCGGGAAACGATAAACATTCGCCGTATCGAGCGTCCGGTCAAGCTCCGGTGATAAAATTAGGCGAGCCACAGCTGTATACTCGGGGGCACAATTTTTTATAAATTCTCTGCTCCGGGAGCCGTCGAGTGCCCCTGGGAGCGTCGGGGCCAATCGCGTTACAGTAAGATGAGAATCAGGATTTCGAGACGTTCCAGAAAGGAAGAGACAAAGGGAAAATGGAGAGGATATTGGGCGCGCGCAAGGTCCGGCGTTAAGGGTATCGAACAATTAGGTCACTGTCCCGCGAGTCACTCGAACCTCGAGCTCTATTTACACGGATCCGAAGAAACGTGGCACTCGGCCAAGTTCAGGGACGTCGTTGTCCGACTCTCGTGACTGTTCCGAGTGTATTGTCAATTTTCCAGCTGCATCTGCACGGGAAAATATCATTAGAAGAGACAGAGAGAGAGAGAGAGAACAGAGATCAATATCATGGAACCGGCCACGACATTATCGAGTGATTATCGTGACGCAATGTTTCCTTTCGTTATGCAGGTGCAACGCAAACAGGTATGCTAGCTGCGATCAATTATTTGTTCGCAATAACAAAACAAAGTAAGAACAATGGAAAGTTGTTGGTCATCGTCAGGCTTCCGTGTGGGCCGCCAGACCAATGAACTGTTCGATTTATTGATAAATAAACATTATATCCCGCTTCCACGTTAATTGGAGGCGAGTGAAAAAGTTGAAAAAAATCCATGTATGTATCGATGGATAGACACATAATGCGTGCACGCAACCAGTAAAATTCAGCATCGACTCTCGCGAACAATGGCCGTTCAAGACCTTCGGGCAGCTAGAGATTTCTTTTTTGCATCCGCTTAGCGTTTAAAATGCATGCGCGTCTTCGTGTGCAAATGTTGCATTCGACACAGAGAGACTTTCAACTAATATCGAGTCACGTTCATTCGCAACAAAAAATTGCTAAAAAACGTTACCACAGTTTCCAGTTTACTTGACAAACTAATTGCCAGCTAGATAAACGGAGAATACAATTTTATCGAAAAAATTGGTGAAAAATCGCGGTACGATCGGATGATCAGAGTCCGTAAGAAAGGAGAACGGAAACAATTCGCAGACGATTCTAATAAACGATTATAGGTCGGAATTATTTATAGGACATAATATGAAGTTATCGGTTATTCCAGCAGCGTCGACGCGCGTGGACTCCGTCGAGATTCATGTGTCAGTCGATGATCGTGAAGGTCTCACCGAAGTCTCTAAAAATCGTAACCATAGTTACATCGGGATGTTTATATTCCCGAGGTTCCTCGACCGCCGAAGAAACATAAACAAGAGCTATTTTATCCGTCGGTCTTTCCCCCTATGCGGAAACAGCGCTGCGGTGTAAGCAGTCGAACGAACCGTTTCCCGAAACAATTATTTTTCATGGTATAAATATCACATACACTTACGGCCTAGAGCCACGCACTGCAAGATAAAGTTAATCCAATGTTCTTTCTTTATATTCTTTTATTGTTTCGCATTTGAAATAAAATTTTTATTCACTGCAGGCCGTTCCCTACATGAATCGTGCCTCTACGGGTATTTTGTACGGGGCGAGCGAGTATCCGAAAATTTGGTTTTCCATGACATGAAAATTCGTGATACTCGGGTATCCGAACATTTATAAATTTTCTTGCCCCCGGCTCGACCGGATTTCCAGTACCAGAGTATCAGGAATATTCGGGACCCGACCCGAACCCGAAATAGTACCCGGTCACCCCTGGTACTTTGTTATCACGGAAGGATTTAACGCTAAAATGAAAATTTCCCGATTTTTATCCATTAGCCCTGCCTCGCGCTTTATTTCCGTTTATCAAACGTATGTGCGCTTGTCCTGGCTCTTTTATCGAGACAAGTTTTACAATAGTGTCATCGGGGTATGGGCAGATAAGCCCGAGAACAACAGAGGCGGACATAAAGATTCGCGGTATCGTGATACCGCTCCGGAAAAAGAAATTAAGCTCTGCAGTGCGGCATTAATTGACCCGTTTTAACCGGGCGAACGGAACGCTTTGACTAACGTCGTTGTTCCCCGTGAAATTTGTAAAATGTCGCCAATCGATAGACCGCGGACCGAAATGAAACGATTAATAGAGGGACGCGAAGGATGGACGTCTCGTTCGATCCCCGTGGACTTTTTCCTTCGGCGTCTTAGCCGGTGCAACAGGTACAGATTAATTCGCGTGCGATTGAGACACGCAGACGAATTCGGATAAAGATCCGCGAAACGGTCGAAGGCTCCGAGCAATTGCCGCTCGATAAAATTCGGAAAGTCGGGCTGGAGAATTTCGGGGATCTTGCGTTCTCGTCGATAAATCGTAATTTGGAGATAAATAATAAATATCCGTCGGTGACGGATGACCGGGGCACGGCGCGTCGTATCCTCGAGCGACGCGGAGTTCGACAATTTCGCCGCCGGCACGCGTCAGGTTAGAAAAACAGATGATCGCGCCAAAATTTTCGAAACGACGCGCACGCTTTATTCGCGACAGTTTTCGACGGTTGGATCGTGCGAATACGGAAAAGCGTAGAAAACGTTCCGGCATAGTGGGAATCGTAGGCGTGCGAACGCATCCATGACGCAAAAAAAAAAGCGAGATCGCATTTGTTTACGCGTCAAGTTAGGACACGCGAAATGGCCGCTTTCGTCTGACAGCTGCTCGGATCGATCCCCTCGAAAACAGAGGTGTTACTCACCGCCCAGGCTCTCGTCGGAGGTAAATTTCACCGTGGACGACATCGCAACGGCCAAAGGCACTCGCTCTCTCACTAGGAACCGGACGCGGCACTTGCTGACAGTCAACGAACACTTTTAAAACAATAACGGCACAGCACAGAGGCGACGACGCATCCGCGACGAGTCACCGTGATAAAATGTTCGGCGAGCCGGCCGAGCCTGCTTTGTTTTGACGAAACGTCAACACATAAACGTCACGGCCGAACGACCAATCGCTGCGCTCCCCCGCCTCTATGTAAATACACCGCTCGAGTCAAGTTCCCGTGTATTCACCCCGGGTGGGGCCCCTACATCCCCTCCACTCGACCTCGCTAACAAAGAACGGTGGTACACGGTGGTAGCGACAGAGGTTCTCGCGTTCGACACGGACGTCGCTGCGATCTCGCGGGAACGCTTTCGTATTTGAAACGAGCGACCCTAAGGAGAACGAATTAATTATGTTAAACGCGAGCCCTTGTTGATTTTTTTTCAGGGTAATTGCGCCCGGTCGGACATTTAACTCTCGGACGCCGGACAATTACAATTTTATAACTAGTAATATTTTGGACTCGCTGCGTTATTTGTACATTTTTTTCGACAATATTTTTGGTTGTACTTCTTGCAGGGATATTTCTGTTAGTTCTATAACAACTATTTCGGAACTGAGCAACCGAATGACGACTTTGATGCTCTGGCTCAAAATAGACCCAGGCCCTGCTGCGAAAGGGTTAGACAGTGCACGAGTCGAAAGTATACGTTTCTTCGTTGACGGTAATTCTAATAACTCGCGAGCTTTTATAACGTAAAAAAGGCTGTATAGATGCATTTTTTAAAGATACGCGATCTTCTGAGAACAAATAACAGGACTTATGGGATGACCTACATAGTATTTGAATTCCGCCGTCATGCCGAGCGTCTCAGTTTCCTTGACGATGGAGCGGAGTAGGGGAAACCCAATTTACTCGCGGGTACAGCACGAAAGTAGGGAATGACGCCGATGACCGCGACGATTCTCCTACCAATGACTACGTGACTCAATCCACGTTCTGAAGATCGGAAAATGATGCCTGCAGATGCTTGCAACCGCACGTACGACGCGATTCCGAAAATCTGTTGGAGCGATCATTGAATTTCCAGAAAATAACCCGATTTATGTATATCCGTTTAATTATTTTCTTGGAAATCGAACGAGCATACAAATTTTAATGAAATCTACAAATCGAAGCCTCGATTCTCTTCTTTTACGCGTAACATCATTGTTTCGTTGTTTCCCTTACTTTTATAATTGTATGCGCATACGTGTGTAATCAGATACGCGATAAATCTATACGCGTTTACGCTGTTTCCTGTTTTAATAATAATTTTACTCGATCGTAGCACACTGGCGCCGTATAACTTAGAATAACAGCGAATCCTTCGTCGAATTATTTTACGAAGCCAACCGTTTAATTATCAACTTTCTTTCAGCTTTAGAAAAATTGATAATTATGCTAGTTTGTAATTGAGTTATCATATCGTCCGCTAATGTAACCGGACGATTGCGACGCTTGTTCCTGACATAGAATGGTAGTACGCTTAGGGAATATTAAGGGAGCGAAAGATTTTGATGCTCGTTAATTATTTAATAATTAGAATGCACAGATCAAAATCAATATCTATCAACATTTTCGAGCACAAAGTGCATTGCTCTTTTTGCACATGGTGGCAGCACCGTCCCGGCATTACTCCAAGGGTTAATTTGTGTTGCACGACACGTATTTCACCCATGAACTGCGTAAATCGTGTTTTCTATCGCAAGTCGTCCGTAGACGCGTAGTTAAAAGGTATGTTTACGCTTCACGCTCGGAACGAGACCATTCACGGCCGTAATAACAATAGATAGACGGTGCGATTATGAATAAAAATTCGGGAATATCGGTTCGTCGGTGACTACAAAATAGATAGTTAAAAATGGTTGCCCTGCGACACACAGATCTGTCAAGCGACATTCACCCGTATCCGATCGCTGCGATGCGATAAACCCGATCGTTCAAAATTCTCGGTCGTTCGCGTATCAAACGATAAATTAATCGTAGACGCTGAATCTCGCGATCTCCACTGCGGGAACCGTAAATTCGCAGCCGCTGCTACCATATGCGTAAACGGAGCAATCGTGTATTTAAACGTTCTGTTTCGCGAGTTTTCGTACGAACAAAAAGGTTCAAGGTTGTATGCATTGTATATTTTTTACAGTACGTTTAAGCGAGATACGCTACGGTGAGTCGATAAATCACCGATTCCTTCTCGGATTACATGTTTTCGTATTGTACGTATCATTTATAATAATATATGTACACATATATGTATGAAAAAAAGCTATATATATATATATATGTATATATGTACGTATACATAATCTAATCTTCGAAAACAACATTTTTTCGCTACTCGCATACGTTGTTTTCGGTATGGTGTATTTTGCTATACGAGATCAAGCGCTTTAGTATATAGATAGCTTGTGCATAACGAGGAATTAATTTGTATATAGAATAGTAGCTGTGCTTTCAGACATACTCGATATAAAAATGAAGATACCAACCAGTGGCTCTGGGAGTGATTATGGCACGGAAACAGACATTATCACCTATATGGAAAATAACTTTGACTCCGAACTTGATGTGCCAGAAGCGGAGACCAGCGATTTTTCCGAGTATCTCTGGATGGAAAACGAGGAGGAATTCGACAAAGAGGTATGGTACTTATAGTTCTGCTAGCATGGAAGCGTATAGAAGACAGAAATGTAAATATGCATTGATATAAATATTTTTGTGTATACAGGTAATCCAACAATTAATGGAGGAAGAACTAACGGAGGAATGTTTAAAAGCAATGTGGGAGGATGAGAAGCAACTCGAAAGAAACAGTATCGATAACGAAATTTGGCAACAACTCGATCGCCTAAGCCTTCCAGACGACATTGCCGAATGGGTATACATTGATATTTTCTTAAGTAGTACCTACGTAGCATATATTAAATCTAATTCGTGCGATATATACTTGCAGAGTACATTAAATCCAAACGCGGCTGAATTTGTACCAGCATTTAAGCCAGCAGTAACGTCTGTAAGTACACCGCCAGAAGTTACTGCAGAATCATCATAGAAGCCATACATTCCCCTCTTTAAAGTAAATAAAAATGGACTTTATGTATGGCTAAATATTTACCACCCACAGTAACACAGTCGTATTAACTGGAACGTATTAAAAGTTAAACAACTGTGACTAAACGTACAAAGATATAACGAATGTCAAAGTGGATAATACGTAATGCTGTTATATGATAATCCAAGATTAATGAAATCAGTTGCATAACCATAAATTTGAAAAGAAGGAAAAAATATGGATAAAAGAGTGCTATTCAAATTTTTATAGAAAGAAAAATATTGCATAATATTATAAACATTTAATTTTACATATATATTTTTTTGGAAGCATAATTAACCACGACATATATACATAAATCACTTGTTAAAAAAATTTGCAATTTATATTTCTTGCTTAACCGGGGACAATTATATATCGCGAAAAAGTTTGAGATACCTTTTGTTACTTTTGTTTTACGAAATATGTTATTTACACGAATTGAGGCAGCATATATAAAGGAAAATCATGTACCGATGAAGTCTCGAATGTTTAGTCGATTCGTATGCATCACATTCACTTTTGTATGAATTATGTTGTACATAAGTACACCCGATTAATTATTGTATCCAAGACAAGCATATCGTTTTTAATTCTTTCAGAATGTTTCTTTTTATTAAGATCTGAAGGTTTTTATAATGTAGTATGCGTTTCTAGAGAAACACTTCTCCTAAGAGTTCCTTTTATAACACTTATTTTATACTGGTATACACCTTCCGTAGGATCACTGACATAAACTAAGAACAATACATAATGCTCGTCATTAAGACGGTGACATGAGATATTGCATTAAAAGAACTATATTGCATCCGATGCATATTCTGTTGCTAAAACATACTTAATATGTCTTTATTATAATGGAACAACCTTTAACGATGATCTTGTATTGTAATTTGTTTTGCTTATTCGAGATAGGGAGAAAAAAAAAGTGAGAGAATAAACATCAATATCGTTATTTTGGTCCTCTATCAGCGTACATCTGAAAGACTTAAAAGATCTCAAATGAAAGTCTTATGCAGGCTGTGAAGGACTATTTCTATGGCTCCTCTTAGAAATACCAAGAGCCGTATCGTTTACTTACTTTAATTATGTAATAAAAAATTTCTATGAAACGATATTTCAAAAGTGATTAGAATATGTATATGAAATGTAATATTTGAATACTTGTAAGTGGTGAATATACAAAATGATAATATAAAATTTAATATATAAATATATATTATATAGATAGATAGATATATAGGTATAAAATCAGCATACTTTTCATTGCAACATATTTCATTAGCAAATGTTTGAGCATTAACTTAACGAATCAAACATTTCCAGGACAAAAATTCTACAGTCCGTAGCCTATTCTGCCACGTATTCACCACTTATGTGTACTATTTGGAAACACATACTTATGTACAAATTTTATTAACATTTTTTGCATTGTGATATATATATATACATAGATACACATATATACATATGTGTATATATATAAATATATATACTGTCAGGATTTTGTAAGATTGCATGTGGTAAATCTGTATTATTTTAGTCACAACATACTTTAGTATGAACGCAGAAACTGTGATTATAAAGCAAATTAAATAGATTTATCAAATATATTATTCACAGTTAAGACACTTTACTGATTTCATAAAAGCTTCGTATTATCTTGCTTTCGAAACTTTTTTTTCATACGTGTCTGGTATACTAATTTGTAACACCTCCTTGTGAAAAATGAGAAAATTTAAGAAAAGAATTGTACATGTCGTTTGTAACGGTCTACGTTACGGATACTTATAATACATCGATTGTGTAAAACAGTTCACTTGAAATTCAAGCAACTTCTTCATTTGGCACGTTTAACTTAGCACAGAGAGAGACTGTTTTCTAGGTTTAGAACCATTTGCTTATCCAAATCGAAAAACTTAATTAATTATTATCGATTCATTACATATTATCGATGACACGGCATATTATGCTAATTAAAAGCAGCTACTTAGTTTGTATGCTTATACTTTTTGCAATAAAATCATGAAAAAAAATGTCCTAATACGGAGCATATAATAATAGTTGTATTAACACGTATCTTGTAGTCATTGGATCTGTCAATTCAAATGACATGCAATATTTAAATCATATTATTAATATTTTTAATAGCATGTCTTGTGTATCACAGTACGAAACTGTTTTTTAGCAGTAGAAAAAGAAAAAAACTGAAACTATAGTAAATTTGTCTGGTTACAATGTAATCAGTACATAAATGCCTTGTTGCATACAACTTTGAATTTTCATGTACTCAGATTGTCGCAAAGTTGAATAATATTTCAATATAAGAATCAATTTTCTAAATGATTTATTTTAATGGTACCTGTATTTATTTAGTAATAATATAATAATAATAGTTATCTAGGTTTTACGAAATAAGTAACTGCAATTGTCCCTTACATAATTATGTATATTGAAAGAAAAAAAAAACAAAAGAAATAATGAAATTGTCAAAAAGAATTTGTTAATATAGATATAAAAATACTTTGTAATATTTAGATGGAAAGGACTCGAATAACGTGTTTTTATTTTCAATCAATTATTTATGTGGTTGTGCAGTATATTCATAATTTCAACTTTTACGTTGGAAGATAAAAAGTACAAAATTTAAAATACACAAAAAAAAAGAGAAGAATTTAATCCAAACGATAAGATAATCTTTTTCAATTAATGGTGAAGTTTGTCTTTTGTAATTGCCATTTGCAAGAACAATGCATGATGGATTAAGAATACTTCTATTTTTTAAGCGAGTTTGAATTACTATATTGTACCATTGCCATTAAATACTTGCATTTGCGATTCTCATCTCGTATCATTATTTCTGTATCATTTAGTATGTAAATGAAGCATATAAAATACAGATCTGTGTATTGTATTCTTTTTCAAAATTTTCATATCCTCTCCCCTCTCCCCCTTTATTATTTTGGTATTTATACGCGATCACAGCCCTCAGTTGTAGCGATGACGATTAAACGAATGATAATAACGAGTGATATACAAAGGAAATATATTTGTTAAAAGCATCACCTTATATTTGGCAGCATATCAGTAACTACAATTTAATCTTATAATTATTTCTATATAAATTAGTATTTGTCTTACAAAAGTAAAAAATTGATACCAATACATATTTCGTGGTGAAACAACCTGCAAAATTGCAAAATTTCACACTTTCTGCAAACGCTTTGACGTACTCCGATAGGCAACACCTACTGTAACAGCTACATTAATATAAATAAAATGATACACGTCATAATGTTGAGTGCAATTATATGTTACTGTTAAATACTCGTTGCATGTACAACATATGTGTATATATTTTCATAGAGATGCAAATTTTACTGCAAAACACGTCGGTGCAATTAATTTTGGTCGACGTAACATAACGACGTTCAACGTAAAGCTAATAGTTAACAAAAAAAAAAAGGAGAAACAAAATTGTTAGTAAATTAATGATTATGCACGACTACACAGTGATTATTAAAAGTATGAAATTGGTATCAGTTTTTTTTACAATATTATTCTTATCAGCTATGTGTGTTACAAAATCATCGTAAATAAGATTTTCTCGAAAATGTGTACTCATATTTACTTATATACAATTGTTAAATACTTTGTTCTGCAGTCTCTTTATTCCAATGCAATACTGTTTTACTTCTTATTGCTTTTCTGTAAGTCTTCTCGATAGAAACTATTTTTCCCATGCAATTGAAATATTATTCCTGCCACAAAAGCACAACGATATCCGATAAAGTCATAATTTTGCATTTAAATATTTTCTCGTATTTGTCGACTCAAGAGAATTTGTCGAACAAAGTATATGCAAAAGGAGTTGATATAGCTAGAGCTGTATAGTTTAGAACATGTTAAAAAATAACATTCTTTTTGCGTATAAGTAGATCCAGACTTGTAAATGAATCGGTAGCAATTGTTAATGTAATTTTAATCTAGAAGATGTTAAGACCTGTATCTTAGCTGACTTTTGTATAAAAGCATAACAAAGTATGCAGCAATATTATTGTCAAAGAATACATTACAATAAAAAACCGACATTAGAGTAACATATTAGTAAACGTTCAAGGCCTATACTTATTATTAAAATTACTTGAAGCAGCAACCTTTACTCTCAAAGGTTTAGAGACATTTAAATACTCCAAAAGATAGTCACTCTGTCGCTAAGTAGTGTACTGTAGCGTAGTGTACTGTTCGTCTCTCGGATATGTATAATAAAGTGTATTAATGGTTAAATAGTCGAAAAAGACAACACGAAAAAATCAAATTTGTTTACAACATTTCCGTTCGCGTATGCATAAGTTCCCTTCAATATTGCAACATAAAAAAAATATGAGGCCTTTGATAAGCTGTCGTGCACATATACTTAAATATACATATACCACTCATCGCTCAACATTATTTAGTAAAAATCCAATAAAAATTGATGTATATAATAAAAAATTTATATTTGTATATCAATTGTACTCGTGATAATGAAAAAATTGGCATCCCTTCGATACTTAATTGCTATTGTCGATTATTAATTAATATATTAGAGTCACATTTTGCATTGAAGTCTTCACTTGCAAAAAAATATATTCGTAATCATTATCGATATTTACGAGTAGTAAAACATTGTAAACGTCTTATTTAAGTAAGGTATAATTTACTTGAATATCCATACGTAGTTCATAGTGATTAAAACGCGTTCTAATCAATATGAATATTATCAAACGATGTATCATCAAATCATAAAACACTCTTATATCCTATGAAATATAGTTGACACTTATTAGTTTGTATGTATAACAATTCAAATCTAAATTTCATATATATTCTACAAAAAGAGATTAATTTTTTGAGATCTAATTAAGTTCCACCTGAAAATTGACATGGTCATTATAGTGTTCTTCTTGCTTTTCCAAACGTTTATCGATCAATAATTACAAAGAATATTAACATTTACTTTACGCAAGATATTTTATTTTCAAATAGTTTCATTATACTTCTGTTCGGAATATTTTCCATTTCTATCACAATTTCAAACGCGAAATGAATTCTTCTTTATACCTTATCATTTAAAATCTTTCTCAATTGCTCCTTTACTACCAGTTATTACAACTATATCAATACGCTATAATATGATTGTACACTGATGATATTTAAAATATGTTAGTAACACTTAATTCCGTCTTTTAACTTTCTACGAGATATCGTTTTGCAGAAAGAGTGTCTATATTTCATGATACAGAAGAAATCGTTAATAAATGCAGATATTAAGTCTTTGAACATTGTATTCAGTAGAAAATAAAACATCTTGCTCGAATCGCTCTCCAAAGGTGATGCTGTCTATAGATTTTATTTTTAATATTATTACACATGAGAATATTGGTATATTACACATGAGCGTTCAAACGCTTTCCGTAGGACTCTGAAATTCTGAGAGTGCATGTATCGGATTTTGCACTTTTTTCTGTGAACCCTTACGTACTTTGGCTCTGACTTCTTCTGGTCTCTCAGGTCGTACCAGCGGCTTTTTCTCCGGTGCTTTCATTTTCCACACAACGATCGGTGACTAAGCGAACAGAAAATCAATTAATGATTAGCGAAAAGTACAAACGATCAATGCTCAGCATAGCTACATAAATACTCACATACTGTGTAATCCAATTGTTAGTTAGTAAACAAGTTTGAGTATTAATGTTAGTTGTATGCGGATATCATTTTTATTACCAAAATTTCTTATTACTAATTTTTTATTACCAAAAACATTTTTATCAACAAAATTTCCCCTAGATTCTTTTGCCTACCCACTACAGTTATATCAACGATACTCACAGTTACTGTAGATTGTCGAGGATACTTTGTTGACGCAACATACGAAGCCTTAACAGTAAGAACCACCGCGTTCATCAAGTTCTTTGCTGCCTGGATGAGAGAAGTCGCGCTATCCAATCCGGACACGATCAATTCCCCGCTAATGTTTTGTACATCCGCTTTAACTTTACTAGTTATATTCATTTGATGACAATACAATGCTATACGCTGCAAATAAGCCAGGAGGTCCTTCTTGGTAGAACTCTCTGGGCATTGATCAGCAATTTGCCTAGTTAATTTATCTAATTTCGTTCCGGCTTCGGAAATCTTTTTGGCCGCGTTGATCACGTCCATGGTAGTCTTCAGAGGTCCACGACCTCTGGTGAAGTCCGTCATCTCCATCATAATCATGCACATGTGCTTCGCCAAAACGATGATATCATTTCCAGCATCGTCCCATTTGGCAACCTCTTTATCGAACTTCAACTTCTCGCTCTTAAAGAATTCCACCTGTTGCAAGATCTTCTGCTTATCTTCCTCTGGCATCTTGCGCATGGCTTCGCGCGCAGTTGTTATGCCGCTGATTTCTGGATACTCGTCGACGCCGTGCTCGCCGGTTTGAGCGCTCGATTTGCTACGGGTTTCTAATGTATAGTGTTCGTCGAGCTCGACATCCTCGGGATCTAAATCTTCGTCCGCCTAAAAAAAAAATTATGTCAGACCGACGCGACGAACAAGTCTCCGTTTAAAACTTAAGACTAGGATTACACGTGCGAGTGAAACTGCTGAGCAGCAGTCCAATATTAAAAAAGTTGTCTTTTAAAGACTGTCCGAATAGTATTAAGAGTATAGCTGTTCTGCGATTTCACTCGCAGACGTGTTAGTCCGAGCCTCGGTCTGAAACTTGAGGTGTTCTTACTCTATTCATCAATACAGCGCGTCTAATTTCACGGACTCCGTCATAAACTAATCTCGAAGCATCTATAAAGTCATTCTCATCCACCTCTTTAGCAGGATTACTACCCAAAGCATCTACCGCAACTTCTACTCGCTGTGCGAATTTCGGCATTACTTGTTCCCTTAGAACTTTCACAGCCTCTAAAACCCGTTTGGTATAGATACAGGGCTCATAGTTGTCCATCTCGGCCTGGACAACATTACAGACCCTAGCCGATCGGCCGCGGATCGCGCCCGCGGTTCTATCTAAGGTGTCGGCATCGCCTTCTTGCAATGCCAGCACGCATTTGTTCACGTCTTCTAGGATATGATTCTCGGACACGGCCAAGAAATCGTCGATGGTGGTAATATCATCGACCGCTTCCGTTAATACTCTCACTTGGTTCTCCCACGCCTGCCGGAACACTTCCATATTGTCCAGAGCTACTTTGGACCTGTTACGAGCCGCCAATACCCTGGCCGCGTTAATTACTTGAGGGCACAAGTTACCAATTTGTGCTGCGGCATAGCGAACCATCTTTACGCCGTCCTCGTTGCCGGACATACTGCACACCAGATTGGCGACCTGATTACATAAATGAAAAATTAATCGATTGCATCAGAAATTGATGATGCAGGTCCACTTAATCATACCATCTAAATGTACTTATAAATAGATTGTGTTAAGAATTGTTTGATATCAAATGGGGCATACAATGTGATCATTAGTTTTTTGAGATATGGAGGTGAATATTTGTTTTATAACGTGTAATATTTACCTCCACTAATTTATTCGCATGTTCTGTGAAGACAAGCGCGTATTCCTCGACTTCTTTATCACGACCGTTCCTCGCAGCTTCGATCAGAACCAGCAAGGGCACGCTTGTTTCCAAAAAGCTGTCCGATACGTGGTCTACTACGGCCTTTCTTAATTGTCTACGAAGATCCCGTGTTTTCCTGCACATGTGATCAATTGCCCTCTCCAAACCTTCGGATTGTTCTTTGACGCCCATCTGTTAAATTATATTTGAATTATAATGATCGATGCACAGAGATTAACGCAATGCGGGCATCCAGAAAAAATCTATGCTATTGTATTACTAGTTGATTATTAGAGTGCAACATATGGAGATATTTTAATTAATATAATTATCAGAGATTAAATTATTTAGTATGTTTAATCGAAAGTAGTTCTCAATTTGTTTAATATCAAATCATTAAGAAAAAAAGCTATGTACACAAGCAAATCTAAAAAAGAATGCGTGAAATCATAAAGTTGATGCAAACTCTCACATAATAAAATATGTTATGTTAAAAAATAAGTAAATGTGTTTGGAATTTATGATCAACTTGAAATCAGTTCAAACTACATGTTTACTTCGATTGCAATGGCTAGCTACAGTCTGTCTAAGTTCAATAAGTCTCAAGTTACATCTGTTATATGCACTATGTGTCTACTCTATTATACTTCTTCATTTCTATCAACTGGAAACTATATTATATATCGTGGAAGTATGTCATATTTACAGTTGTGCAAATAAGAGTAAAATTTATAGACACTCCACTGTTAAGAACGATCAAATTAGCGCTTGTTGTAAGACATTGCAGGAGAGTAGGAGCATTATTGTATGTGAGAGCTAGTACAGTATTCAGCAATTAATGTATTTTGCTTGATTTATAGATTGTATGCAAGGAGAGTGCCAGAACACAAGGTTTTTATATTTACCCGTTTCCCACCCCGAGCGAGCTGTAACTGTGGTCATCAAAATAAAGAATAAATGAGTAGAATGAACATATTAAAATACAGATAAATCACTTTAAGCAAGTTTGTAAATACAACTGCGAAATGTAGAGTATATAAGAATGTATCTGACGAATGACAAATCAAGACAAATCAAGAGAAATCATAGAGAAATTAAAATAAACATCCAGTCTGTTCTATGCGTGGATAGCTTGTACACGTATGGTCAGTAAAGCTGTGCCAGAACCCGAAAACGTCGTATCGGGTAGTGAAGAAATTATATATTTTCAGGTTCTTGCACACTTCTAACAATCATTTCATTTTTGTATGAATTATTAAAAGAATTCCCGGAATACTTACATTATTCATATATTCACTGAGCAAATCTTGCAAGGCTTGCCTAACCGCGTTGCATTCGGCAACGATGCGTTCTCTACGTTCGTCTCTGGTACACGAGGAGTCTGCCATCAGTGCAGCACCGCTGATAATGCTCTCCAGTCTCTCTTCGAGACTGGGTCTTGTACGTACTTCATTGTACGCTAGCGGAGACATGACCATTCTCTCGTCAAAGTCGTCTAACGCAGCAGCCAATTCGCCGGGTCCTTCGTAGGGATGTTGACTATCAAGAGGAGTCTTTCCTTGTGCGACATCGTTGATGGTATTCACGGCTTCGCATACTTGCTTCAGAACATAATCGCGATTCGCTTTTGCCGCGGCTAACTCGGGATGTCGAACGTAAACTTTGGAGGCAGTGAGAAGCATAGTGGAGTGCTTCTTGAGTACAGCTCTGGCTGCAGCCAAGTCATCTCTCAACTGAGGATCTTTCAGCTCTTGCTGACGCTTTGCTGCTTGGTTCATTAGCTCTGATGCATTTCTTCCGAATTGTTTGATGTTCTCTAACAGTTCTCCTTGCGAGGACGCATTCTTCAGCTTCTGTAAATCGTCTTCCACCACGTGCAAGGACTTCAGCAACAAATGCACATCCACCATATCCGCTAGAATAAGTAAACGGGTCACTGCTGATAAAAGGTTTCTCGCAGCACGGACCATGTTGCCTCTCTTTAACGAGGAGCAAGGATCTTCTGAGAATTCCCTGTTCAAGTTTGCAACAATATAAATATATATTTAAAAATGTGTACATGCTACAGAAATGAAAAAAAAAATAATGAAAATAATACCTAGCAGCAATGCTCATTGCTGCACCAGTCTTCTTGACTTCTTCGACAGCACTTAACATCTCAGCAGTGATATCTGGGTTCTCATAAGCGATTTGTTCACCTTTCTCGATAAAATTACTAGTCGCCTTCTCCACAGTTCCTACGAGAGCGCTAGCTCTCTTTGATTTTCCTTTCTTCTTCTTGCTGGGACCCTTTGTGTTCACAAGCGTGGTAACTTGTAGAACCAAGGGCTCTAACGTCTTCTCTACAGACATTGTGCGAATTTCCAAATTCTTGGGATCCCATTTTAAAGTGATTGGACCAAAATGATCTGACATCTTTGTTGCTTTAAACGAGTCAATTCTAAAAACAAAGTGAATCTACAGTTAACGGTTGTAAAATTACCTGTGCCTTCAAGTGTTATACAGGTAATTAAATTAATTTTTTCGGTGCCTTTTTTATGTGCATTAGTTCGTTAATAGTTTTTTTATTTTGCTAAGACAGAATACAGATCAGAATTTCGCAATTAGACAGCGGATTTAATCATTTATAGCGGTTATCCCGATATAATAAAAAATGTAATGGGGTTGGACAAGGCTCTTATCTAGTTTCAGCTCTGATAAAGGCTTCCGCGCTTGCAGTTCGCTAATAACATTACGATGATTTATTCTTTATGGAATTAACAGTATTTACCATTCGCTCGCGAAACTCACTAAAGAGGTGTGATCAGAGATGCGTTCAGGGAACATAAAAGTTTCGGGAAATGCTTCGTTGGGTTTCTCGAGTTTTGACACTTGCATACGGGGAAACCTATCGGCAGGAGGAAGCAACAGATTCTTACCTTCATAAGACCACGGCTTCAAACCTATAGATTCCCGACGAAAACCTAAGTGCAGCTATCTCTAGAATGCTTTCTTACAGAATCAGTCACATTGAAAAGCAAACACTTTAGCGTGTACACAATCCCATATCATTTCGATGTATCATCCGTTTGTCATCGACACTTCATTCATGACATGACGTCATGATTTCCGCCACAGTTGAAAAGTTAACGATAGCCAAGCGAAACCGGTCTACGCCCGAAACTTGGAGCACGAATGTTAGAACCATAGAGGATAGGAGAGTGCTCACGCTCGGGTTTTGGCCGTACCACTTTTTCTTTCGTTTCGACTTAGCCCCTACATGAACCCGTTTCGACTTAGCACCTATAAGAACCGGTTTCGACTTAGCCCGTACCAGAACCGTTTTCGACTTTGGCCTGAATCAGAATCAAATTATATCGTGTTTGGTGTCATTTTAATCAGAAAAGTGCTAGAAATATGGTAGTGAAAGTTCCATAAACAAATAATGAAAATTAAAAAATTTGTAAAATCGATTCCTCGAGTCAATGTAGTCGTGTTCACACCGATATACCCGAGCCGACATCATCGTCGCCGCCCTGCGTAGCGACTCGGCGTTGACAGACGGTGGAGTGGGTAGGCACTGGACAACGAGCGTAGCCTAAATTTTGGACAACGAAAGAGCGTTTACTGTACTATGTAGTGTATAATCAGTGGTCACTAGTCGGTGCCGCAACGCCACGATGTGGACGTGGCTGTCCTACATACCAGTGTGTAATCGAATTTTTTCAATTTCTATCCCCTGATTTCATCGAATCTCTTCAATTTCGTTACACCGATAATAATGCTCACGCAACACTAATATTAAATAGAGATGTTATACTGGGAGAAATATGTTAGTAATATATGAAGAAACAGCCTTTGAAAATCCCATTTTCTGCTTGCTTCGCTTGTTTTTTCGTTCCTTTATTTCCGGAATAAAAATACGTATCTGCGGCCCCAAGTAGATTTCTTGAGAAACTTTTTATTTTTTCAATTTTTAAAATCAAATTTTTTAATTAATTATCTTGGACACTTTATTAGTAATTTACTCTATTTTATTGCATAGACATGGCGTTGGAGAGCCGGAGCTCTATCTGTCCAATTCAAACCTGTCTTTACGTTGTTTGGAATGCTTTATTATTTTATATTCATTGTGTATGCGGCATAAGGATTTGACTCTTTACTGTGTATGCGACATAACGATTTGATTCTATAAATTCTATTCTTTATGCATTAAAATTTCAAAGATGGATGCTTTTAATTCGAATGAGAATGTTTTGTTTACAGGGAATCGAAATGCATCGAATAAAAAGATAACAGGAAGAATTATTTTTTTTTAAAAGTTTAGTCAATTGAATACAATCGCTGAGCTTGATGTGGCTAAAATATCCTCAAAAATCTCTTTCATTCTTTATGACATTATTATCGTTAATTGAGAGAGAGTTTGCTAAAGTATTTTGATAAAATGGCAGACGTCGTCGTACTCAGTGATTCGGACGCATCTATTACTTCTATTCCGAATGATAAAATCGCGAATACCGACGAGGACGACTTCTATTTTCCTGAAGTACAATTTCACCATGTTGCAGATGTAGAACTGTCCGGAGCAGATGATCCCTATGAGAATCATGTACCTAACATTAGTCCCTTCGAATCAAATAGAGTCTGCTCACCAACGTTATCTGCAGGTACAGCCAGCATCCAGTCAAAAAGACAAAATGTTCAAGCATCCTCTCATAGTACATCCGATTCTCCTGAACCTGCTATAGAGATCATTGGAGGAGACAGAGAAAGAAAAGCAACACAAGTTGACAAAGTTACCAAAAAGAAACCTAAGAGTCAATTAACAGAGGAGAGATTGAAAAGGCAGGAACAATTAGCTAGAGATAGGGCACTGAAAGCGATCACATCGAAAAACTCTAAAAATATTAAACCAGGGGAATGCATGAAATTTATAGAAGTCGTTCTGGACAATAGTATTGAACAGTTTAGCTATAAAAATGAAATTATAACTACATTATTGGATGCTGGCGTAAGGTACAGTATTAGAGAAGAATTAATTTCAAACAGCATTACATGGAAAAGTAGTATTGAAAATAGTTATGTTAATGAAGCAAATAAAATATGTACAGTAACAGATACTGAAAATGTTCAACAAATATTGATTATATGGAACTGGGATGAGGGTGTAATAAAAGTAGCAGATGGCAGCTTTTGTAAAACTATATCCAGTATTAAAGCTACTCTACCAAATTATAATATAATGTTGGTTATCTATGGTATAGGAGACTATTTTGCATATAGAAAACAATCAAAGAGTTCAAATAAAAATGGAGAAAAGGCACAGAAAACTAAACGTAAGAACAGCTGCGAGTTCAAAAATTATCCAGAAATTTCAAAACAACAGCTTGAATCTTGTCTGAATGAGATTCAAATAATTACCAAGTGTAGCAGTAGATTGATAAATACATCTGAAGAGTTGTCATTAATGGTATACCAATGTACCAAAGCTATAGCAGAGATTCCATTTAAAGCAGAGAAGAATAAAAGTTTAACCAGCAAATTTGATTGGTATGTAATGGGAGATAATAGAAATTCCGTGCGTGTGGATAAAGATGGGAATGGATTGAAAAGATTATGGCAACAGCAACTTTGCCAATTTAATTTGAGCAGTCTTGAAATCGCGGAAGCAATATGCTCCATATATCGGTGTCCCGCAGATTTGATGGAAGTAAGTATTATTTGTTTAAGCGTGAGTTAATGAATATAACTTTGCTATATTGTTTGGTTTCAGGCCTATAATAATTGCACACAAACAGAAGGAATGAACCTGCTGAAGGATATTCCAGTAAGATATAAAGTTGTCATTCAGTTGTCTTTTAATTTACCAATTAATATTCGGACAAATAAAACAGAATAATTTTGCTCCAATTCCGCATGTATACGTTTAAAACTTATAAAAATGAAGTATTTTATTAGGATATTAGGACTTAAATTTCACAAGTATACGTCTGATGTTTTACAGATAAGAAGAGCGGTCGGGCCTCTCACAACAGCGCGAAAAGTAGGCCCTGAATTAAGCAAAAAAGTGTATATAATGTTCACATCCGAAGATGGTGAAACTTTATTAAGTTAAGTGTATTTCTATATAAAATGTCATATAACAATCGTCAATGTTATATAACAATGTAATTCTAAACGAATGAATCCTACCGTTTCTGTTTATCCTACTCATGTATTTATTGTTAACATAAATAACTAAACGAAAAAACTGTAATTTACACATATATTTTATATAACTTTTTGCTCATTCCAGAGATATTAAAAAATGTAGGTAATTTTGTTCATATTTGTATGTTACACAACAAATGACATTAAGATTATATAAAAGCTTTAATCATGTTATATATATATATTAATTATTTTAAAAACCTAGCGCATAATTCGACTTAATGGAAAAACATATATAAAATGAAAATTAATATATCTCGTTGATGGATATGGTGTCATTAATTAGTCTAATTCTGCGCTAGATATTTTTGAACATCGTGTACAATATGAAATGTAACATTTTTACTATATTAAATGTATATACAATGCATTTGTTTACAGTAGATATTTAACTGAGACACACACACGGTTTAATAAAAATAGTTTTCTAACATTTTGTACAAGTATTTATTAAACATAAAATGTCTAAAAGTTTGTTATAAAAAAAAAATGTCAGCCGCTTCATAACAGCTGCTTTCTACTATCTTACAGTAAAAAATATATAAATGATTTGATGCAACCTAAAAGAAGATATCTTGTAAATATTCAATGTAACTCCTACTAAATTAATAACTGTATAAGGATTAACATTATACAGATCTCTCGCATGAGTTTCTTGCACGCACTCCTCACACGTATCTTTATCACTGCTAAAATAGCATTAAAAGGGAACAGAACATGTAACATCTTAGTTTCAGACAATCGATGCAATGATGTTTTAAGAAGATTTTCATCTTAATGATAAGAATTATGTTTATGCTAAAGATAAATGTGTTTAAGGAACTAATCATACTTAATATTTTCTCGACAATTTTCCTCGATTATTAAATAATATAGTCAACCGTACAAAAGGCTGTAGAAAAATGAATTTATTATAGTCTTCCTGTTTGAAAAATATTTTAAAGACTGTTTTGAACTTACAAAACTCACAAAAAATTTTCTAATACTTTCGTTTACAGGATAAAATGTAATGTTAATAAAAATATTGCTAGTCTTCTACTGTTAACATGCATTTAAAAAAAAAAAGAGAAAGATGAAATAAACAACACAGACAAAAAGGAGTTAGATAAGAGTAGGTAACATGAAATTACGTTTAGCACGACTTTTACGTTCATTGATAAAATGATTTTTAGTCTTTATGTAATGAAAATGTTTATTATTGAAATTCATCGTTTTTTTTTTTCACTAACAATATACATGATTCGTAACCTTAATACAGAAAACTAATTTGTTAAAAATATTTGACGGTTCATATTTTACAGGTGTGCAAAAGATTTTAATGCTAAAAATGCTTACAGAAAAGTGCATCACGTAAGGTGATACCAGAATGTACATGTTAACAGTTAGAAGACTTTTAACAACTTTCTGCAACATATGTTTAATACCAACTTTGTTTTAATAAAATATTATTAATGACAAGTATAATTTCATGGTGATTGTAATAGTAATGAAATAGATTTAAAAGCCAAATTTTGCATTATCAGTTTAAAGATGTTGAAAGTATTGACACTGTAAAGAATGCACTTTTAAATGATATCAATGATAGATTTTTCATATCTTTTTGATGCTGATTCATTACTTTTGAATATCACCGTTGTTCTTAAAACTGTGGCTCATAGCTTGCAGTAAAAAAAATATTTAAATAACAAATACATTTAAATAAATGGAAGTCGGCTGCATGTAAAAGTAATATGGAACAAGATATATGATTGTAATCCGTACAATTGGCTTCCTATTCTAAACTGCAGATTTTTAATGCAATGAACAATGCACATGATCTGAAATTTGACGTTTGAAGTAAAAAATAAATTCATTTTGCCTGCAAAATTTTGATAGATAATACGTGTGCACAATTATCGATATTGAATTAAAGCAGTAGGAATAAAGATAATTAATTTTTGTTTGTTGGCAAATATTATTAAAATATTATTATAGTTTTCATATTAATTTTAAAAGAAAAAACTACAAGTATGAAAACATATATTTAAAGAAATGAAGCATGAGTTTCGTCATACTGGCTTAGAAGCGGTTGTGGGGTGCAAAAAAAATTGTTTAAAAATTAAAATAAACTCACAAGAGAATAGGAAGCCAAACAATAGTGGTTTCATAAAACAACGGTACTTAATTTGTTATCTTTATACTCATCTAAAACCATAATTTTAAATCCATCATAATTTATAGTTTCACTCGCACACACATTCAAGCATTTTGGCAGGCAAGAACCTAGGAGAATCTAGTAGCAAGAGAGCGGTATCACTGCAATGTCATCATATTATCATTGGTAACATACGCAGACGAGTAAGGTCCTTTCATGGTATCATTTATATCTTTTATAAGCAACGACAAATTTTGTGTAAACCTAGAATAAAGAAAAATACATGTATAGATTTAAACATCCTCCTCACTCTTACTTCCTCATTAACACTACGTTTACAGAAATAAGTTTGTTAAATAATTCCGCATGGAAAAATATTAGAATGCGTTCCGTATATCTAATGTTAAGGGTATCAATCTTTCGCGTATTCGAACACCATCACCACTATCTTTAGTCATTCTTACCTGTCTCTATTTCTTGTAAGTAGATTCCTTTCGATTCCCTCCATTAAATTTTCAAACCACTGCGCCATTGTTGCCTGCTTATCGACCGGTTGACTTCTAATAATATTTTCTCGTAACTGATTAAAATACTGAAACAGTAAACATTTTTTTATCAATTCGATTGCTAGAAAATTTCATCATAAAGTGTTCAGTGGCTAGCGTTTTTTTTATGCTCACCTCCTCATTCAAGAGAATCAGTACCAAAAGTGGACGTGACATACTCCATTGATTCCTACAATCCTCAAACATTATTACATTTAAAACTGTACTTAATATTTGCTGAAGGATTTCAGGATGTTGTTTCAGAACTTGTAGAAACAAATCTCCGCCTCCAGGGACTACAGCATTTTTCCTCCTGGCATAGTTTCCTGTGAAAGAAAAGACACATGTTGCACGCATGAATTTATGCACAACGCAATTACTAAATACATGATACCTTTTGGATAAAGATGTTTGAATAAATATGTCACAATGTGATCGAGTGTCGAGCAGCTGCCAGTAGAAATCATTGTATCTGCAATAAGATATTGTTGCTGTTATTACAATAATTTCTATGATACTGGATATAGAAATCTAATAATGAAGCAAACAATAAATAGATTAATTATTCAAACACTAATGTCTACAAAACATTCGTTAATGATATGATGCCAGCTGTGCGGCTGACTATGTGTGCTAGACCCTTATGCTAGTGAACTTTTATAAAACAAAACGTGTGTTTTCAATACGATACAGTATCAAAACCACAAAAAGTCAAAATGAAAAGGAAGCGATACATTACAGTCGTGGCAAACAGAGTCTAGATTATACAAACTCCAATCCTCTTATTACCTGTAAAATCATACAGATTCAATTTTTATTTGAAACTGGTTTTGGAACATTTTAACACGGGGTATAGAGGATAAGAGATTGATTGGACGGTAGAATCAGCCACACAGACCTGTATAATAGTCAATTTGCGCACCTAGTGCTGTAAGGCCTTCGCTGATGCTTGACAGAATGTACAAAAAAACTCTGGGTTCCAAGGTGGAAAGGAATACCATATGATCCTGTGCCAAGTACTCAAGTAACAGATAGTACGTTGCTGACAACTTTGGATAATGCTGTGGAATACAATACGATTATATTAAATTTCTAACCCCCACTCGCTAGAGGTGTGCGAGAAACCGGAAAGGTCTGAGTGGGTCGGGTCGGGTCGGTTCGAGAATTTTATTCGGGATCGGGACAGGAACCTCAAAAATTTCGGGATTCCCGACTCGTCTTGACTCGAGTACCCGACATTTTCGGTCTCTCATACACCTCTACCATTCGCAGATTTCTTTTTCATGAAATGCATACCAATAAATCACTCTGTGGTATACTAAGAAGTAGTTTGATAAATGTGTTAAGCGCATTATCCAATGCCTCATCGCCATACAGTCTGAACGCTCCGAAATTCACATAATTCCCGCACAAAGCTGCTTTCAGCATACTGAAGCATATACTTATCCCCTTCAGTTTTAAAGGGTATATTTGTTCCTTTGGAACGTCAACATTCAATATACGATTACCGTAACTACATATCACTTTACTAGCTTCGCGAAATAATAAGATTCCGTTTGGAGAAGATGCGTCGAATTGTAATCGTTGACTTCTATTTTGTGCTAATTCAGCAAACAATTTTAGGACGGGTGTTGTGACTTGTGGTTCGTAATGCCATAATTCTACAGCATGTAATAAAATTGGTGTGTAGTTTGGATATCTATGTATAAATTAAGGTAAATATATATATATGGATACATATACATATATATCGAAGATATTTTTTTTGTTAGATATGTATTATTTAAAAGGATACATCCAATCCCAAAGCATCATGTACGATGTTTTCGTGTTAAATGCATAAGCTAAGCCTCTTAAGTCTCTTGCTAAACCGATCAAAGCCTTTTTCGCTTCCTCTGCTGCAAAAAGTGAAGGATCTGCGGCACCCATCAATTGTCCCAAACTTTCCAATGCACCTAATTACGAGTACAACACAAACGCAGAAATCAAGTTAATGTATAATCGCATCGCATTTTATATAGGATGTCCCGTCCACTGTATGCGAGACACCTTGTGTA
Source organism: Lasioglossum leucozonium (assembly GCA_028454225.1). Taxonomy (NCBI): domain Eukaryota; kingdom Metazoa; phylum Arthropoda; class Insecta; order Hymenoptera; family Halictidae; genus Lasioglossum; species Lasioglossum leucozonium. The sequence goes on along the minus strand of CM052210.1, from coordinate 12,989,791 downwards.
TGAAATAATCGGCGCACCTGTTAAGGGTAGCATGAAAGTGTGAAACCTTTCCTCATCTTCTCCTAAATCTACCATTAACAATCTACCCAAGGATGTGTAAAACATTGATCTACAACGCATTTCCGATACAGGAACATTATTTCCCAGAAATGGAAAGTGCTCTCCCTATTTGTTAAAAGAAACGTGATTAATGTTCTCTCCCCTTACACGATTTCCAGATAGCAAAACGCTGCACACAGATGCTTAATACGTACTGTGTGATTGTTGAGCATAAATTGTACTTCCTCTAATTTTACAAGTTTTCGAACGCAGCTAAAACCCACGGATAAATCGTTCAATAACTTTAACGTTTTCGAGATGATTTGCTCGCTACGACCCCAGTACTTCAAATTTGTTATACTGCAAATGAAATACCAATAAATTAATCTTTTAAATGTTTCTTTGACACTAAACCTACCACAGCCAGTCAATTGATTGAACACTTACATTTTTCGAATGAGAATACCGAGCGTCATAGATTCATCGTTCACTCCCAGAACATCCGAAAGTCTTCTGTAAACTTTCGGATTCTTTTGAACTTGCTCGCCTACATATATTTTACGAAACTGCTCGAAGAAGCTCAACATCGCTAACTCCAATTTTTCACAGCCACCTTGTGCAAGTCGTGAATCGGTCAGATTCATTAATTGAAGTACTCTGCAAACCAGTTCGCTATCCACTGCGTCATACTCTTCGTTATTATTAAATGTTACTTTCCCACCAATGACACCACCTGAATGTTTCAACGTTAGATTATTATATGTACCTTGTTTCACTCGATCTAACAATTAAAACCCAAAATAAACTCCAGACCGTGAAAAAATAATTTTGTCCAGCTAGTGGCAAGAGTAATCCAACAACTGTGGATCGATATATTAATTTCAAAAATAATAGTTTACCTATAATGTATACAAGCCATGTAAGTTGGCCCTCCCTTATAGTGATATCCATTTGCTGGCTTGGGGATGAGGTTTGAGTCAATAATTCTTGGTATGCTCGTGCTGCTTGATCGAACAGTTGTACTAACAAGGTATACGTTTTCTGATATTCACACCTCCCAATCACTGATATCTGCTCCAACTGTTGATGTACCACCCCTAAATCGTCGAGTGGGTCCTCCAAACGTTCCCTAACAACTACAGCAACTGAGTCAAATCGTGAAGTAATGTATGCATTCACAACTTCCGGTGTGTACACATCTAACAAATGTCGATCCCCGGATTTAACATATGGTAAAGATGCCACCATCTTTTGCCAGAGAGTTAAAAGGTAATGCAAACTGTTCGGAGAGAACTGCCACATTTGCAGGCTTTGGACTGTGAACTTAGCGATTAATTGTATATCCTCCGGATAATGTTCTAGTAAAATCAGTTCTCCCAATTGAAAATTGCTCTTTAGCCTTAAGATTAGTCTACAAAATTCATGGTAGTTCGCGGGATCGCTTAGACCTCGTGGATTTTGTATTATATTGGTCACACCGTTTACCAAGTGTGTTAAAAACTGTGTCCTTTCGAGATTAGAAAACAAACTTCTTCTGACAGATGCGATCTGGACCAAACATGAGAGGGCTAGCGATGACAATGAGGTAGGTAAACTATGATATAGGTCGAAGAAAAGTTTTAACGAATAAGTAGAATTCAAAAATATAGGTTTCCAATAATGTGGAATCTGTATTGCACAGTAGTCCTCAGAACTCTCGTCTGCCGATGTTCCAATGAAGTCAAATGTTAAACAGTTCTGTGCCAGTTTTAAAAGTTGTCTGATCAGACCATTCTGCAACATTAGAAAAGTATAGATTTAATATCGTTAGTGTATTACTGAAAAAGATAAACATAGAAGGGTACGATAAGCATACCTGTGCCTCATCGTTAAAGTCTAAATTTTTACAGTTCTCACGTGCTGTACTTAGCAAAGTACACGATAACTTAAATATCTCAAACAGTTGTGTATCTCTGAAGCTGCTAGCAATTTTTCTATGCTTTGTAAGAGACCTACTCGCGTCCACGTCTGTTACTTGATTCATTTCGTAGGTTAATTGGGAAAGTAACTGGACTCCTATCATATAATGTTCCACAGAACCCTGTACAGAATGAAAACATTGCAAAATCATAAAAAAATCGGTTTAACTTGACGAAAAAACGGACTGTCGAACCTGAAGAAATTTTGTCACATCGCTGACCACATTTCTAAAGACAAATTCATCTTTGTCGGAATCAAACCAACCAAGCTTTGATATCCTAGCGAATAATGTGACCAAAGCTTGTATCACAAAGTTTGGTAATTTTGGTTGTGTTGCTAAATAGTTCAGCACATAATTCCCTGGAACAAATTTAGATGTATTAGCAGGCGTGTTTGCATCTTCTTTGTTTAACAATGCCATTCAAGATCTTACTTATATCAAGCCTTTGTTGTAAACTGAGTCCACCAGAACGTGAGACCAGCTTTGTCAAAGTTGTGGCTGCCAACAGTTGCGCGTACGCAGAGTCCCCTCGAGCGAGCAGCAGTTGGCATTTTGTGAGCGTGTCCGGTGCATTTTGGAATGCGACAAGTGCTTTCTCTGCCTCTGCACGGTGAGTTGAATCTTGGGATTCATATAACTGCTTGCAGAGCAACTCCAGCTGCCGTACTTCCTGTATGTCATCCATTCTTAATGTTTCAAACGTATACCTCAATATTTTCACTTAGGTTCAAGTCTATAAGCTTTCCAAACCATTGCTTCACTTCTCAATATTTTTTCAATCCCTTATCAATTTTTACCATAGTCATGAACAAAGAGTATATAATAACAAAACGTATTGTTTATCTAAGGAATATGAAACACAATTGTATCTAGACACTTTCTTTTAATTAGCCTTTACATTACAATAAGTAAACATAATTTCAAAATAATACCATTTATTTATAATATGTTTTGATCTTATGAAATAATGTAATTGTAAAATTGCACGTGTAAAGAAAGAGCAAAAGTGCGTCCGAATGTAACTTTGAAAAAAGTTAGATCCTAGATACTAGTATCATTTGCGACGATCACAATAACATAAACGAAAGATAAACATCACAAATACTCTCGGTCCCTACATTTTCAAAATGCGCACGATTTTCGTGGTTTCAACGATTTATTCGATCGCGTGATTTCTTTATTTCACTGTTCCTCGTTTTCCACTGGTCAGCCAGCGATAAACAACGAATTGTTTCTTTGATTTTTCCAGCGCAATACTTTGAGGTTACGCGGTTTCTATTTTGTAAATAACAGACGTAGAACAACTGTCTTTCAAACGGTCAAGGAAATTTGATTTGAAAATTTCTCAAGAATCCATTCGCGTGCGACGCATTCGATGATTTTGAATGAAAGCGAAACGTAGTCAGTCGAAATACTAACAACGAACGTTAGATAAACAACTATCTAGCGTACTGAAGTTGCAGAGAGAACAATCCTAGTTTATGTTGCAAAATCCGAGTAACGGATAGGTTATGCCGTATTTTTTCGAATAATTCACGGGGGTAGCGTCGATTTGTGCTCGTCGGAATGGAAACGATACTTTTCCCGAATATAATGGTCAAACGTAACGTCCGCGAACTCAATATTTCCACCCATTAATTATCTGTTTGAAACTTCGGAACTGTATCTACACGAACTACTATTCACAAAAACAAGGTTAAACTTTTGCACAACGGCAACAGGATCTCGTCGACGAAACGGAACGTCAATGGATCTGTTGGCCGATGGATGGTTTAGTTCGTGACTGCATTTTCATTGACAGCGGGGCCGAATAATAATCACTGTGGTCCGGCAACAAACAGTGCAATAGCATTGGAGAGCGCTCGGAAGTTTCACGTTTGCGAAACGTTTTGGTAACACATCGATACCGCACAACTCACGACAGATTTGCCGCCGGCCGATTTACCACACGGTTTTTTCAAATCACTTCGTCGTCGTATAACACCGTCTCGTTTCAAGGTTCGCACATTATTTTGATCGGCAACTCACCTGTTCGTCCGCCATTTTCGCAGCTTCGTATATTATCTACAGTGAAGGCAGGATCACATGCTTTAATCGCGACTGCCACAACATGTTATGTAGAAGCGACGTTTTCTACGTCGGGAGCATCGACAACGCCACCTTTAATAACAAAAAAGAGAAAACAAGGAAAATAGTAATCGCACCTCGCTTATCATATGTCGATGCTGCAAGACAAGCTGCGTCTCCACTACCTATATATATATATACATATGTATATTATGTTAATTGACAATTTCGGTGACAGTCAATATTACAGCCGAAGATTAGGCGATTCAAATTTTTCATTTGATCGATCATTTAATATTTACAACCCGAAAGAATTAATCGCCCGAAACAGTGATAAATTTAATCAACAGACGAAACGAGTCGTCGATATCATATATTAATTTTTTATTGTCAATCATTGATTAAAAATATATCGATATCCTTTCTGATGTATGCTTTTAGTAAATTATACGCGTAAAAATTATTAGAATAAATACACGAAGATACACTATTACGCGGAAATGTTTGCAATGTATATATATAGTTATGAAAAAAATAAAATTACAATAAAAATTTGTATTGAAATACCAGAACGAATTAATATGAGAATCAATTTTTCTACTCGAAACTATTGCGTTGATTCTTTTTATAAGAAATGGAAGAGAAGATTTGTTATATTTTCTTCATATAATTTATTGATGTAGATTACTGTCAAAATTACCATAATTTTTAATTGGCAGTTGAATTAAAACTTATGTTAAAGAGATAATTCTTCAAATAAATACGATTTAATTAATTCGGATGATAATATAACGGGGAAAAAATAATGGATCTGGATAAAGGTGATTGTCATGAATAGTACTTTCTTAGTGAATATGCATCTGTCTGTTTGTAAATTATATACCATTATTCATGATAATACATAATAAATAAATAGCAAAATGCGATTGTAACATTCAGATTGGGGTCTTTTAAATGTTTTATGAAAATAGCGTCATTTTTAAAAGAATTTTTTGTTAAATCATTGATGATCAAATTTTCATGAGAAAATGCATTATTCCTTATCAGAAAAAGAATTACATATTATAGTTATTCGAAGCATATGAAACGTATATTAATAAGATTTCGTAATTTTGTATATACACGAGTTAAAAGTAGCATCATCAATAATCTCATATAGTTTCTTTATATACATATACATGTATGTACAATTTATTTGAATCTGGAATAATGCAAATTGTAATCATTTTAAAAATTTATCAGGAACTATACCGTGCAATAATAGTTCTAAACAAAGATACTTAAATGGCTATGATATATGAATTAAAAATGTTTTTAAATGTTGCCTAGACTTGCAATATAATCGTTCGTTTTTATCGATATGTAATGGCTTTCGTAGTTTAAGATTAATACAGTATTAATATTGTAATAGCAATTTCAGGCCGAATAAATGAAGAATTTCTTTTTGTTTTTTGATAATTTGCGTAACACTTTGAACGTTGATATACTTCATATATATTTAAAATAATTTACAATTGCACCTGTAACTTTCAAAAGCCATAAATTCAAGGGACAATGATGAATAAGTTTGTCTATTAAAATTCTTCCTCTTCTTGCATAGGTATTATATTTCAAATATACCTTTTCCACAGCCTTCATTCAATTTTTATGTAGTCAATTTCGTACATGAAACTTTCTGTTATTATTAACAGTAATCATCACAATGTTATCTTAAAGGTATCCTTCTCGTACTATTACTTTTGATAAATGTAAAGCTCGAGTTGCACTCAAGACACATCATTCGTCGTAAAGTTTCAAAAGAAATATCAGTAACCTTCCTCGATTATAGACTTTTACATAAGGAATCTCTTTCGTTTTTATATAACCATGTGTTTATTGGCTCAAATCATTTAAGACCCCAATCTTTTCTTTTTCTACATTCCTGTGTGGAATGTAGGGAACAGAAATATGTGATATTACGTCCGTAATACCTATGTATACATACGCATTCATAGATAGCTGTAATATAACAGAATATGTGCTTATAAGGAGTATGTTAATATCATTTACTACTATTAATATGCTATTCTCTTCATTAAAGTATTTCATGAATTCAGAACATGCTGCATACTACAAAAGTATAGTTTGCATCTGAATCCCACATATACATACCTTAAAGTTATAGAAAATTGTTCATGCCATCGTTTTAATTTAAAAATCACAATTCTTTGTACCCAATTTGACTACATACGATTCACAATTTTCTAAAATTCTTTTGTTTTTTTTTTTTAATGTAAACATTTTTATAATACTTAGAATATTGTACAAGTGCTACTTAACATTACTCCTTACACGTTTAACGTAAAAATCAAGTGACTTCACACGTTTTATCAATAATTATCTAATTTCTTTTCTTTGTTTCAGCACTTCTCACGTAAATTTATCCTAATGTAAGATCTATGTTGTATAAAAATTCAAAAAAACGCCTATCAAAATCAAAAACCAGGAATTTCGTAATTATATTAGTCGTGCTAGATTTGTCGTATATATATTTTTTTTGGAGGTCAGAATATTTAAATAAATTTGGCGAATCTGCGACATGTTTCTTCTGCTTTTTTAATATATCGACAAGTAAATTAAGATGTCTTTTAATGTTGACTGTCGATACAAATGTATATTGAATTATTCGAAACGTTCTTATAATTTAAGTGCAAAAAAATGTGACTAACAAAAAATATTAAACGCTGCAAAATATGATCTATCAGAGATCATCAGTCAGAACATAATAAATTCCTTTACAATAGCTAAGATTACTTTAGAGTCACTATAGTGCTTTTATATGAATTAATATTTACATCTTGGTATAATGAAAATTTATATTTTAAATGCAAATGGTGTTGTACCAATAGCTGTATACAGACAGTTAACTTTTCGTGTACTTTTCAGTATATAATATGAATCTCGTAAAATTAATGTCTATGGAAATTGCTACATGTTCGATTAACGACTGTACATTTATAATGCTAAACATGGGTATAATGATTCACATTAGCTAGTTTTTTTTTTTCTCTCGGAAATAATGAAACGTGATGGTTATCATAATCCTTCCACATATTAATACCTTATTTTTTTTGTTTCACATTCACACAGAATAAGTACTCCAATCGAACGACATTTTACAATTTTCTTACCATAAATTAATTACACAAGAAAATTATTAATTTACTATAATACAGCTAACATCTTATTAAGTATATCCAGCCTCCCTAAAAACGTTTTCATTTTGTGTTTTTACGTATCGTAAGTCTTTTTTTTTTCTTTCATAGTAGGAAAGTGGTCAACTTCTATCATATCATAGAGCGTAGAAGAATTCCAGATATGGCCAAAGCAGACAATCATTTACATCCATGGGATGTATTTACGTGGTTTCGTCATAATGTTCATTACTAAACGCAGTGCGTCAAGCGCGTATAAATTAATTCATAGTTTTACGTGTCACTCCGTGTGTCTCCTATCTTTTTAGAGGATTATGTTTGCTTTTCACAGCAAATAATAAACAAAAGTCAATGACCATGTCCTTTTGAGATTCTGTTTCTGTTTAGCCGCTGTTCACAGTGGACACTGATTCTTCATTCTTTGCGTACACTATCGTGAACACATTGAAACTCACTCACTAACCACTTGTCTGAAATAAAGTGCACACCATTAACTTAATTAATAATCACGTACGCTTTTTACGACGAACCGAATTTAAGAAAGGCCGGCTATTAATACAACAAGGTAATGGTTATTTATAAAACGTGATTTATACAGCAATATTTTTACAAAAAAAAATTTATATAAATCTTATCATCTTAAGACAATAAATAAGTTTCTACATATTATACTTACAGTTATATCACAATGAAGGAATCTTCGTGTTACTTGCATCACTCAAATGCTGCAAAATAGCATACACAAAATGGTTTTAGCTAACATATCGGAAGCGTATATTGGAAAAGTTTCTTTCTCTCTTTCTTTTTAATACTCACGAGATGGAGATCTGGTGTCTGTATGAGTTGAATTACCAGATGCATTTATTGATGGCCCATGTGATATACTTCCATTTGATGGAGTAAAATTGAGGAAATCCCAAATTAATATTGTATCATCGTGCGATGACGAAACTATTTGGAACTCATCGAACTGAAGGCGGAATACGCGTCCTGTATGCTCCTAGGGTCCAAAGAACACGACGTAAAGATTAGAATGAACTTCCCGTTATTAGTAGACTGCGAATTTTATGCATTTATTGAAAAACAATTCCTAAGTGGCTCCTGTGTCTTGGAATTGATGCAGACAATTTTTATTTCGCATAAAGATCCGCAGTCTAGTTATTAATAAAGTAAAATATGCAGAATATCTTACCACTAATGTACGTAAACAGAGCGAGTTGGCTAAAGCACGCGGGTCTAAGGCTGCCACTAAGTCCCAGACTTTAATCTTGCTGCAACAGAAAATGATCAAACGTTGGTATATGTTTGCATATTACATACGAGATCCGGCATAATAATTATACTCTTCACTCACCCGTCGTAGGCACCGCTAACAATGTGTTTACTATCGAATCTAATACATCTGACCAATTCTTCGTGTCCTTCTAGAACACGTAAGCACGCACCACATTCAATATCCCATAATCTGATTGTGTTATCACTGCTACCACTAACTACTAAGCAGTCCCTATACTGCAAACACGCTATACCACGCCTATGCCCATTCAATGTTCGCACAAATTCGCATGTGGACGTACTCCATACTTTGATAGTCCTATCACCACTAGCAGACACGATATATTTTTCATCGAAATCAACAACGTTAACTGCTGCCCTGTGTCCCACTAACACTCTTCTTAATGCAATTTCCGTTTGCGATGTCATGTCCCATACAGCTATTGAACGATCCTGAAAACGAGACAAACCGTTTATGTTTTCAAAATGAACAATTCCATAATGCAAACGGGGAAACGTTTAGGTAAATCCTTGCGCCACAGATGCACAAGTATAGACAGAATTCACTGTAATGGCACCGTCAGTTTTTTGCGATTATCCCGGAAACTAAGTGAGACCGCCATTAAAATACATAAGAAAAATTAATTGAAAATATTGAGATTTATAACATATGAAAAAATCAGCGAAAACGAAGAGTAGCTAGCGGTTCTGCAGGTTTACAGAAGAAATCATGGCTCACCTTCGAACAGGTGACCATCATTCCATTGTTAAATCTGAGATGTAGAACTGCTTCGCAATGGTGTATCAACGTATTAAGCATTTCACCGGTATTAGCATCCCAAACTCTCACAGTGCTATCAGAGGAACCAGATATTATTGCTTTGTCGTCGTACTGTAGACAAAGAACAGAACCGGTATGCCCTGTTAAGACTTTAATACATTGTAGGGTGTTTCTGTCCCAAATTTTAATGGTATTGTCTCGAAGACCAGAGACGATCTTCTGGTCGTCGTATTGCAAACAGTAAACGCCTTTCGAATTCTCACTTCTACAGTTTATTCTTTGAAGATTAAATCTTCCCATTCTCCAATTGTTATCTATACTATCAATATCTTTGACTATTTTAGGATAAAGAGATCTATAGAAACTGTGATTTGGGTGACTTTGTCCCGGTCTTGGCTTGAATAAGTATTGAATCCTGAAAGTAAAATCAAACCAATATACCTCTGTAGCGTACAGTAAATTTCAGAGTTTTATATAGCTTTTGCATTCTCAGTTCAACCATTGACGGAGGTTGCAATAAAGAAAGTACAACGGGCATCAACAAACCATCCCCTCCTCTCGGCGAGTCCTCTCCAAATTGAATCGGTCCGCACTTTCCGCTCGATTAATTTCTTCCAAAGCATCCCCTCGCTAATCACTCTGTGCCATTCTTTACATACTAATTCGGTCGCAATTAACGAGTCTGCGTCCAGGTAAGAAAGAATACTTTCAGCCACATGGTCCAATCCTTTTTCTAAAAACAGAAAAGAAACACTGTGCATTAGACACGTGATCGGGGTATTTAATACGATATTCCACAAAATAATGCAAGAATTTACTTGGTAATAGAGATACAAAATCTCTCTGCAACATTGGCTTTAGATAGACATTGATGTGTCCATGCTGATAGTGAGTCATTCGGGCTAGCAATTGTTCGACAAAGTTGATTTGTTCCGCTTCACTCCATCTCTCGAACAATTTCATGCAAATTTCCTTTTCCTGGCCATACTGTGGGGACACCCCCGTTGGCAATTCTTTCTTGCGAGTGGGATCGTAGAGTATTGTTATTGGATACTGAAAAAAACATTGCGAAAATTATAATAACATATTTCAATAAATGACGAAAAGTTTTTTTCGAATTTATACATATAGATCTTCGAGTTTCAGTAAAAGTACGAACTATCGTACAAACGTCACGTGTTACCAGGGACGTGGATAAAAATACTCGTGTACAATTGTTCAACGTATATTTAAATAAATTCGTTTTCCATACAACTGTACTAACAAGTGCAGAGCATCGTACAAAAAATCCGCGATCGCAGGCATGCTACGCGACAAACGTATCTTGAGGTAGAGCGAGGTACCGGATTCTTGACCTCAGATATACCACGCTCACTCGCATGTACAGGACATCGAGCATTGCTTGCAGAAATAGATGTTTAAACACGCGATTCGTTTCTTTGATTTAGAACGTTTTCTATTGTGCGCAGATACGATTTATCTGCGAATGAACTCGCTATCGGCGAACGCAAAGGAACTAAAGCCCTGTATTTACCGACATCGTAAGCGGAACCAGATTACAGACACCCCAATCATCCGTTAAACACAACTGATCCTCGTGGTATGTATCGTGTATTTTCGATTTTTCCATATTGTTCGACTAATAATAAATAATTCCTCCCTTTTTATCAAGGCACAACATCTATATTTAGTCTAACCTACATTTTATTTATGCGTTACAGTTATTAGTTCTGTTCGCCTTGGATTATGCGCCCTCGTGAACAGTTTACGATGGGAAAAAAGAATCAGCAGGTTAACAGGTTCGAGTAACAGAAACGTCTCCCGTATCTTTTTAAAAATACAGTACTTCTTTCTCTTTTTGTTTTTTTTTTTTTGCCACGGCGACACGTCTAATTAATTTGTACGAGAGGGAAATGTACCGAAGGACCGTGGCCTGCCTGCTATAATCCAATATTTCGTGTCTGACCTACTTGTCACGCTCGCCACCTCTGGAAACGAAAACCCTTATAATAGACGCATATCTTGTTAAGCATTCCGCAATTAAGGTTGAACATTTCAACCAGGCCAAACGAGACCATCAAATCTGTCTCGACGCGATCATTGACGGTGCTACCGCGATTAATTCGTTACCCGGTAACATCGTCGCTGCTAGGCTTAATTAAATCGCTAAGTCTAAAGAAAACTGCGAATCTATGGCTTAACGCTCAACAATTTCTGGGTAACAAGGCCTCTCTTTCCCCTTCGATCAAGATATCGTTTCGATATATAATGTGATATCCTACATTACAACGCGAAAAAAAAGGAACGTTTATTATCATATACTCAAGATAAAACGCTTTCTCATAGGTCATTTCAGTGATATTATAATACAGGGTGTGTCTCGTAAGAATGTACGATTTTTATGCAATCGGGGTAAAAAGAATTGTCAAAAAAAAAAAACAAATACTTGCGAAAGATACTCTACTATCTTCTAACAATTAGATCCTCGAGTTAACGACCCCTGCGACGACATTCCTCGAACGCAACTTAGTTGATAAAACAGTTTTCTTGTGATAAAAAGATTTGTTCTCTTATCATTACAGCGGATCATTATGCAAAATAAAATTTCCTACCTGAATTGCAACAAACTGAAGTGAAATAAAAATTTATTTTGCTTCTTAATATGTTTAATAGGTCGAGCATAATATAATGGTTTTTTTTAATTCTTCCAAGTTTTTACTGTTTTAAATTACACATACTCGTTATTGCCACAAATGCATAAAATCCACCATTTACTTATCATTCTCGACTGTAGACTTTCCAATAAATTTTTGAAACTCATCGGTACATTTTTGATTGCATATAAAATCTTTAATAGATCTCGATTATTGTGTAATATTTTGTTTTCGACGGGAACTGATAGAAACGCGAATATTTTTTCCGATTATTTCACCGTGTCGGTGTCCGTTTTCAAAGTGCAGTGCAGAACAACTGCTGCAACGATCGACAACTCTGATTGCAACACTTTCTGCGACGGGAAGAGTACATCGCGCAAGAAAACGCTCCTTCGTTCCGAGATATCGTGATCGCTCGACTGTAAAAGGTGGCATAGCAACATTGAAGAGTCCTGGCGGCCAAGGAGTACCTCCTCGATCACCTGAAAATGTTTCCCCGCGGTGCTCCCGGCATAACGGGATCGCGAACTTGTGTCGAATCTATGCTTCTCGTATTTCTTTGTCTTCGCGTCGTTACGTGTTCTATTTTCTCGGGCTGTCCCGAGTACTCGAGACGAGTTTGAGTTGCTTGAAATTCGAATTGGGTAACGCTCGAAATAAAACCTTCGATTCGAACGAAAACGCGGTAGTCCCTTTCAATTCGGCAAATTCATCCGACTACACCAACAATATTCCTGATATTTGTTAATAGCGCAAACTGTTCAATCAAAATTATTAAAATAAAATTCTATTAATGAATACATAAATCTTTTTTTTTTCTGCTAGGAAATTATAAACGACTACAATCGTTGCAAGGGGTTAACAATTAAGATTCAATATTTACTAGTACAATGTTCAATGTACGTAGAAATTAATGGAAAATAAAAAGATATAAAGTAATCTGATTTTTAGTGGAAATAATTTTGATATCGGCCGAAGCAACAATGAATCAAATTCTGAGAAGTAGTCTCCTCTTGCCCTCCCCCCCCCCCTCGTCACACCCGCCAACAGTAAGTAGATAACTCTTTTCTTGAAACTGAAAGAAAAGAATGAAATCTGTCCGCGTCGGTAAAGCAGGACTAGCGGGAGTCATGACTCGTGGCGCGAAAAAAAGCATAGAGCAGCCATTATAACCTGTAGCGATATTTGCAACCGGAAAAGGTTTCGAAATTTCTTGTAGTCCTTGGTCGCTCGTATCTCTCTTCCTGTCTTTCTAAATATACGGCTGAAAAAGCGGCCAAGAGAGAGAAAAAAAAAACGAGTCTGAAGAATACGTGTGCGTACACGAATTTTATCCGGTTCCCAATGACCATTGTGAATTCATAGTCGGTTCGTTCGGAACCTCGAAGCGCGTGTGGCTTCTTCGGGTTTTTGCCGCGAATCGGACCGCAGTTAAAAATGAAAAATTAAAAGCCCGTCTGGCGGCTGTTGGTAGTAAGTAATATAACCGGAATGATGAGTCACTGGCACTAAATATGAGGGCTACGCACATTTCTTTTCTTTTATTTTTTCGTCAAGTCATGTTTCGTCCAACGACACAATGCGCAGAGTTCGTTTACATTGGCGAATGATCGTGGACGGACATCTTTTTATCAGCTGGCCGAAAACAGGATTGAATATTCTACTAAACGAAATATAATTGTTGTTCCGGAGGGGCTGCGCATTGTGATACACTCGTAACCTTTGTTTCGCTACAGATGGTAAATGGTGGATCGTCAGAAACGCTACACTCAAATTCACAAGACCTTCTGATGCAACACAACTGTAGCTTATTCCTCTTTCTTCGACGATCTCGACACGAGTTCTCAACACTTGTTCGCTGGGGCTCGTCTCGAGAAATAATTCCCTTGCTTTTTTTCCATCATCTACGAGCAACTTGGGTCCGCCTTGACCCATTCGATTTTGCAAAATTTTGTTTTTTTTCTATTTTTTTTTTAACAGTGTAATATAAATTTATTGCAATCGACAATCGAGAGTTTGATTCGGATGCGATCGATGGCGGGAGAAGAGAGATCCAAATGTTTGTACGCATAATTAAACATTTTTGGCTTACACCCAATCGTGTGTACGAATCAATATCGTTGTAACGACACGCGATGAAGCAGAATATTAGCTTTTATTTAGTGCGAGTTGTACGTATCTTATTAAGAAATGAATGCTTAATTATTAAGCTATCGTGGAATTAATCGATTCGCGTCTCTTTATTTTACTCTTATGAATTTTTCACTTTTTTTTTTTAATACGAACATATAAAAAATTCGAATCGAATCGAACGAAAGCAAATTCTATTGCGGATATGGTATTCGCCGATCATTTATTATTGGCATGAACGAAGTATTAAAAAAGGGTACGAGATCGTAAAACTGGAAAAAAAACAGCAGAAAGGGAGAAGCGGGAGTTAAACATTGATTATGTAGCCAAGCTGTTCTCAGAGTTCGCCAGGAATCGAGATTAGACGTGTATTCGAGTCATCTGTCTCTCTTCTTTGTTTCAGTAACAAAGCCGATTATTACCTGATCGAATTAATTACCAATTGAACGTTATCGCACAAATGTGATTTCCAATTGGAGATTACCGCCTGCGCTACATTTTACGGAAAATTGATCGGCAACGTATAACGTTGACAAATACATAATTCGATCAGATGTGTCAGCGTATCGATTCGAATTTTAGCTTGCGAATAAATATACGCTATATACTTTTATAAACATACAAGCTATAAAAAAAAGGCATAAATAGAAGGACGCGCATACACCGAACACACCGTATAAACATTATTCGGTTCGTCACGCAAAATTGTTAACGGTGTCTAGAAAATTACACTGTAAAAGAAAAATATGCACGATGACAGAAGCACATAAATTTTACGATTCCCGTTTACAATACACGTATTTTGCCGTGATCCGGAATAAAGAGTTGGACACTTGTCGTTAACGATTACCGTAAAACTACAGTACGATTTTGCTTTCGTTACGGTGAACCACCGAAATAGGCGTGCGATAACAAAATTTCCGAACGACAGTACGATAACTGTCACCGATAGATACAGGTAAATATACTTCTGATAAAAGAAGTACCGTCGAACGATCCACACAACCATCGCCGTGGGTGACAATAGCGTGCGACAGAAACCTGCAACCTTTTGCGTGCAATGTTAATTCACGCCGATGATTTTATTTAGCCGAGAATTGTACGCGACCGACCGAGCTTCTTTTCCACGAAAATTAACGACTGATCGTGAAATGTTAGCGAATTTCTCTGTCATAAGGAGACATAAGATGGCGGTAGAATGGCGGGTCAAAAATACTAATACATTTACCGAACCTGTCGACGGGGGAACAAGATACCTGGGACGTTCGCGAAACTGGAACATTACCTGGCGATAATTCCGAGAAGAATCGGGAGGCTGATCGGTTAACTAATTCGGTAAATCAGCGATTCGAACGATATTTCATTCAAATAAGCGTACAGCTCCACTGTATATGTTGCATACCTGCAGATTTGTGTTTGTGTCGCCGATAATCTTATCCGTTTCCATGTTGATCATTTGCACGCGCAACTAGCACGATCTCGTCGATCTGGGTTGCGTGAAACAGGTCGATACGATGAATGGTTTTTCAGAAAGGGACGAAACACCTTTCGAACACTGGCGTTTGACTATTCAACACGGTCGACGACGCTCACGAGTCTTCGCCATGTACAGGAAGTTGAGACAACATTTCACCAACACAACAGCTCGTAAATAACTATGTCACTTCACGGTGGCTGGGAAACCTGATACAACTGTTAATTTCCGCGGAAAATGGTGCACGGCCGTGTTACACCCGTCCCGTTCCCAACCGATCCACGAAACCCGATGTTGATCCCTCTTTGACTAATGTAGAAGATATTCGACCGAATTCCACGATGCACAAAGACACATACGATCAACCGCCAAGTTAAAAAGTTTAACGAGAAGCGCTAACACCATCAACTCGACCGCTGGCTCCTCTTTGACTGAAACCAATGTGGTGGCGCGTCATCCGCGACACCTTCAAAATGGCGGTCGGCCGCGCGATACGATTACTGTACGTACGGTTTCTGCGCACTTTGAACCGCGCCATTTCAAATGATTTAAAAATCACACCGTCCGAAGAGAAATTGTTGTTCGATAAAAGTGATTGATTTAATAACCGCGCCGTTGAACCTCGCTCTTCGAATACGTTTGCTTCTATTTTACTTCCCCCCCCCTCGTCCATGATACGATATACGTTCATTGATCGCGTATTTGTTGCAGGAGTAGCATTACTAATAAATCTTTTATTTTAGGTAAAACAAGTTTGACTTTAGATAGATTTATTCAATGTTGCAAATAATCTTTTACCCCTGTTTATCGCTCCTTAATCAATCTAAAAGTTCAAACAATACATTATTCATGATAAAGAAAGGAAGGAAAGTGTAATCGCGGTTATGACTCTTTGTTGCGGTAAATGAGCGATATAATAAAGACGAAATGATAATAAAATGGACTGTTTTGCATGGTAAAATAATTAGTTTTATGTAAAAATATATATTTAATGTACATTCCTTGGAAACTTAAATAGCGTTATTATTTGGTATGTTCGTAAATATACATAACACAGGCATAAATTAGAAGTATGAAATTATTAAAGATACAATGGACTCAAATACTCGGTCAAACAGGACATGTTTGATCAATTATAAGAGCCACTGTATTAAATGAGTACAGTCTATTACATTAGAATTTTTTTTCCAAATAATACATTAGATCCATTTGATCTGATCGTTTCTGGTCTTTGCGATTTCCGGTTGGAGAGTAAGTACAGCATAGGGTTTATGGCACACTTGTGAGTCTAGAGGTGGATAATAGTGTCTATAACACATATATGTTAAACAGTATCCTATCACCGAGCCTGCGGCCACATCTAAAATTTCAAATATTAGAATATTTCGTGGATACTGTGGAAAATTACGTTTACCTTGCCAATGATGATGGTAATCGCATGTTCTACTCATCGCTACTCCAAGTGCAATACAAATCGGAAATATAAATGCACACAGTTTCCACGATTGTCCTTTGCCTACTAGGCTAAATGTATGCAGCTTGCCGGCTACATATAAAGCAATAAAACCAAAGCTCGCGAATGCGACTGAAAAATAAATAATGATCATTATAAAATCGACGTGGTTTTCCATAGCGATACATACACGAGGAATGTCCACTTGGAAACGACTTCTTTCCATCTCTTACTGTAACTGGATTTCCATTACATTTGAAATCTGGATTCATTTTCCCATCTGGAAAGCATCTCCAAAAGAAATCTGGTCTAGGACGGCCTACAAAATTAGTTCGTTAATCGCGTGTCTTCTTAGCTGTTTATAAACATTGTTCAGACATGTTTCAAAAGCCAATCTTACCAACTATAATCTTTATAATATCTGTTACAACACCATTGAAGCCCAATGCTAAAGTCACTGACAATAATGCTTGGTATAAGTCGGTTTTGTCCTTACAAATTATGAAAGTAGTTAAAATCACTGCAGCTGGCATAAGAAATACTAAGGGCTGCAAAAGTAGAAATGAATAACGCTTTTATAATTTGCTATATACATAAAAATGTGGTGCAACGTTATAGTACATTACCCATAATACTGTAGTTGGAACATAGGAATCGGTTCTTGGATTTTTATATAACCATAACTCGTCCTCATGAATTTTTCTTGTAAATGGTTCTGCTTTCTCTAACTCTCTATTTGCACAAAGAATAATAAATGTACATAAAAATGATAATAATGATAGCGCCGAGATGTAAATTAAAAAAAATATATTACATGAATACTCCTGCTAAAATGATCCGTAACAATATATCGAACCAAAATCCTGTCAAGAAATCTGTACTACGTAAAGCAGCCATTATGTCTTTGGACAAGTGAAAGCAATCATAGTATAGTAATCATTTCACTTGTAAAGTGTAGAAATATGTATGAAAGAAGTAAATATGTATATGAAATTACATAGATCTAAATTCACTGTACAAGTGTACAAGCATACACATTGTTGTGTATCTGTATGGTGCTGGTTAACAAGGGTCCATCCATTATAAAAATACCTACAAACATATGTTTCAAATCATTATGAAACAAATGAAAAGGTGTATGAATAAATGGTTCCTAATTACTAGATTGTGGATTTTTATGCATTTATGTCTTGTGAAAGTTTATTAAAAATACGGAAGACAAGATTTGATACACTTTGAAGTCTTAATGTTTACCGCATCGATTTGTGTATTTAGAAAACGTATGTCATATGAATAGAATTCCTGTAAATGTAGGTATGCGTACCGTACAAGACGTAAATTTGCATAAATATCTGCATTTTATTATTTACCTACCTACGTTAGCGATCTAACACTATTCTTCTAAATATGAAAACGAGTGTTAACCAATCATTTATGATGAAATCTTTTAAAATATGTTGTGACACTTATTTAGTCCTGGCATACACAAAATACATAAAAATACATTTAATAGACTATTGAAAAAACAATACTGAATATGTTACATCTTTCTTACAGTAAAATTTTAATTTTGACACAATCATTTGGTTTGATGTTAGCGTCTATTTATGTATTCGTTGCTGCCACCAGCTGCCACTTGCTGTAAAGTTAAAATGTTAGGGTGATTGAAAATCAACCTTTATTGTGACTGCCATGTTGGAATCGAATCTTTAGATTTCTCGAAGCAAATATAATCAAAAAAGGATTAATGCAATTGATTTTCCATAATAAAAAGTAATTTATATATTCTCGTAATTAATTTTTAAGCAAGATTAAAATTTAGCTTAATTTCCTAGTTCACGATTGGTCAATTAGATTTGTCATAGGTATTAGCAGAAAGGAAATTTTCTTTCTGGGATTAGTGAACATCTGTTGTTCTGAATGTTGCACGCTAATTAAATTTTAATTATCCGCATCTGTACAGTTATTTACATTTTCGTTCTGTTTGTTCATTCTCGTATGATCGAATTATAAATATGCGATACACGATACACGCAACACGTATGCCAGCGCCTGGGTCTATTTGGACCCACGATGCTTCTACATGTCTCAATTTCTACCATTAGAAAAGCTAATTTCGAGTGACTTTATTATATGCAGGAGTCGTCCAATTGATAGAATATTTTCGACATTATCGAATATTACATGTTGAATGATAAATGCACAGCCTAACCTAATAGACTTGTGCATTATTGGACAACACCTAATTCAATCCATAGTGCCTCAACTTCTACTGAATTCTGATGCTACAGCAAACAACTTCGATACTGATGTACAGTAAAGGTTAGTTTTACGGGAGCAATATACTACGATATTTATGCATTCATCTATATTTTTCGATGCGTATTATTTATTATCGTGGTGGCGACTGAAAATACCACTGTGATATACGTTAATTACATAAGACTCCAATTATTTCTAGGAACGTACATTCAAAAAATCTAACGAATGTCATGGATTAAATAGTTTAAACGGATTCAGTATTCTCAAATAAACGTTAATTATACTTATGGATATATTTTGTATTGGAAATTTACAATAACAATGTTGACTCCAATGTCAGCAATACCTTCCACATCGATTAGTGGCTCAAGGGTACCAAGCCCTATGAGCGATACATTCGATGATAATCCGAACAGATTAACAATGTATCTACACCAACTTGCTGGCTGCTATGAGATGGAAGTTGATATGATAACAAGGGATCATTGTTATGCCAGACCATGGAATTGGAGACCAGAAAATATATACGTGAAACCCCTGAAAAGATTATTTTTTCCCAAAAAAAAGTTCATCGACGTAAGAAACTGAATGTAAAGAATATTGTGCATATGCTAAGCTAAAGACTATAATATAAGTTTTAATATTTCAGGGAGAAACCTGGTCAGGATGAAGAAATCGACGTGGAAGAAGATTGTAATGAGTTATTGGTACCACCAGTTGATCTAACAAGGTCTAGGAATCAAATGGACGAGCTTCAGGGTTTGGCAAATTTTGCACGGCCCGACGAGAATGAAGATTGGGAAGAACGACTCGATAAAATCTTGTGGACCCCTGTTCAGAATCGAATATTTAACAAAGTCCTTAAAATATTTAATTCTGAGAGGCTCGCGAGACTAGCCAAATCAACCAGCGTTATAGAACCAGTATTTCGGCGGACATCGATCGATACAGCTGCAAGAAGATTTCGAGAAACATTAGCTTCCGCGGGCTGGGACTGGAGACTTGCTCAATGGTTGCACAGCCTATTGTTCGATCATCTTCCCCAAGAGTACCTTGGGATTTACCTTGACATACTGCAAACCTTAAGACTGAAAATTCCTCAACTTATCGACAAGATGATTGCTGTGCAACCAAACATTAATGCGAAAACAGGCTCTATAACATGGGAAACTCTCGGATCACTTCTAAAAAGATCGTGGGATCCGATTGCTCCGAGTTTAAACAGCAACAGACTTGTAATGAAATTTTCCTAGATTGTTACACCACGTACGTGTACATAATATGTTTACTAATTTAATTGTTAACCTTATTATTGCAGAAAAAATTACCAGGAAATCCAATTTTAATAATAACACCCACCGGAGTTGGTTCCACCATGTCGTCGAGGCAACATAAATGGATATCACAATTAGGAGCTTTGGGAATGGTTGTTACTGTACATACACATTTAGGTTTAGCTGCCAACAGAATGACTATGATGGTGTCTGTTGATCAATTAGTTCAAGCCACTAGGACGAAAATACAGGATATCAGAAGCGACTGTCCTGGTCGACCAATCATATTAGTTGGTTTCAATGCTGGTGCTGCTCTTGCATGCCAGGTAGTATCTACACTTTATTGCAATACTGTCTACAATAGACTTACTCTTAACAAGTCTATATTGTACCATACTTCTAGGTAGCACAAATGGAACACGTGACTGCAGTTATTTGCCTGGGATTTCCTTTCTTTACGGTTGAAGGGAAAAGAGGTACGCCGGATGATACATTAATGGATATTCGTTGTCCAGTGATGTTCGTCATCGGGCAAAATGCTACGCTCGTGAGACCCGATGATCTAGAAGATCTCCGGGAAAAGATGTTGGTAGAGACAGGCCTTGTGGTGGTCGGGACCGCGGACGATCACTTGAGGATATCTACCGCGAAGAAGATATCGGAGGGTATTACTCAGAGCATGGTGGACCGATGTATCCTGGATGAAATCGGGGATTTCGTGGGCAGCATTCTCCTACAGCCGCAACCGTTGCCGTTAAGATCTACCTTGCTGTCGAGTTTCGAAAGTAAAAACAATAGGAAAGAACCGCGGAAACGAAGAAACTCGACAAGCAGTTCCGTCGAAAGCGAACCGAATTCTCCAACGGTGAAAAAGTCTCGACCAAACACACCTATCTCTTCGGCGGTGTCTGTTGGACAAAATTCATCGTCGCCTGCAGTTTCGAAAGTGGGGACATTCAATGCACAGTCGAATTTAGCAACGTCGAGTACAGCGCATACAGGTCACACAGTGAAACGCAAACCTCGTGTAATTAGTAATCAAAAGGCACACTTCGTAGAGCATTTAATAACGTCTAGACTCACTGGTCAGGTAAATAATGAAGCAATTCCATATTGGGTCTCTCATTTAACGTCCTTCGGAGAAGTAAATGCTATAACGAACATTTTTATTGCAGCAAAATTCGACGGCAGACAATGGTGGTATCACGTTGAACATTGGGTCCTTGGCGAGTTTAGCACCGATTGGCCCAATACGTTTAGCACCAACGTCAACTGGTCAAACCATGTCTCCAATGGTTAAAAGTACTGCGAAATCTTCGATCACCTCGACTAAAGTAGCTAAAATCGTACCGGCGAACGTTCAGCTGCAGAACGTTTCGAAAATGAAACCGATGGTATCGTCGGGTAAAGGGTTTCCGAAAGTAATATCCAATAACTACAGGCACATTAACATGCCCGATAAAAACGGAGATGCGAAATTGGTGAACGTGTTGACGAGTTCTGGAAACCAAATTAGAATGACTACTCCGACTACAGCAGGTAAATATTATGCAAGGGTTGTACAGTCAACCTACCTACAACGCGATTAATTTGTAGCATGTTATATTGTAACTGCGTAATAGGAAACTCAGAATTAGTACAAACCGGATCAAATTAAATTAAATTTGATACAAATCAAACCGCAATTTTTACTCCGCGTTATAGGAGGGTTTACTGTACTTAGTATTTCTCCTACAGTCGTATACTATATTCAATGAATGTTCGATTTTTCTTGCACATAGTAATACATAGTAAATCAGGAGTTGGTACGTCGAACGGGAATTTACCAAACATGCTGCAAAACGGCAAAAGTTCTCTCACACTTGCGACAGGTTCATCATCCACGCGTGTACCAGCGTCTAGCATTTTACTGACCCCAAACAATTCTGCAGCAAATAATGTAGCACCAACCTCGTCCACAATATCAAAAGGTAGAATATTATTATCTAATCAAATACTAAATAATTTGCCAACGTCGTAATACGTACTTCTCTCAGTTTCCAATGAAATATCAAATTTAATAATTACTTTTAAGGGTACATTCGCACAACAAAAGTATTGTAAAAAAATTTATCCACTGAAACGAAATGATCGATTCTTTTTCTTTTATTAACGGAAATTCCTAAATTTGATCAATCTTGTACATATGTATAAAAAATTACACAATTGTAATATGTATCTTTGAAATGTATCTCGTACATCCGTATATAATACACGTAAAAAGGGAAAAATAAATAAATTTTCATATTTGTCTTAAACTGTCTACAACATTGAAAAAACAAAAATGAAATTAAAAGAAAAATAAAAATATAAAAAACAAAAACAGTATACACAACAAAAATGTACTGACCATTTTCAGTATTAAGATATTACATTTTAAGAGATAGGAGCACTGGGAGGAGGCTTCCATGTCATCTGTGGGATATAGTTACAAAAGCTTTTCGAATATGTTTCTTTTGTAGAAATACCCTTTGTACACAAGAATATGCCATGTGTAGACTAGAGCTTCTTCTTGATATATTACTATTTACACTATACTTCTTGAATAGCCTTTTACTTTATTAAAATAATGATTAGTTTGTGTTTGTATCTACAATCTGTTTTATTAATTTAAAACGACTCCTAACTTATGGGAAAACAAAACACATTATGCATGAACACCATTGACACAGGAGTCTCGGAACAGTTGTTTCAATTCTTTATGTTGCTATTATGTTCATAGATTGTGGTTCAAACTTTTACCTGTTTTTAGTAGTTTTCACGTCTTTATTCGAAATGTGTTTCTGTAGAATGACTGCATAAATCCAATAACTTTAATGGACCATGTTTATTTCTAGTCGTATTATATTTCGAATTATTATTAGTGCATTTAATAATCTTTTTTGATTTTGTACATATAGAATAAAATAATTCTTGTAAATTATTCTTGCTGCATAAAGATATAACAAGGGGATTACGATTATATATATATATACATATATATACATATATTTGTTATAAAATATAGCATGTATTTATATTATTTTACAATTAATATAAGTTTATATATTCAAAAATATTTAAAGTAATGTCTTGTACATATATTAGCGCTACCTTTTATTTTGTATTAAATAAATATTTTTTCATGTAATTTGAATTTATTTGTTTCCTGACCCCGATCCTATGTGCATTAAAGATTTATATAAATTTTCACTTAATTCATACGGTAATATTTTGCCATTCAAGTGTTCTATACAGTATACACATTCGACCCAAAAAATACAATGGTACCTGTATGATGATACTGTTCATACAAACATTAATTAAGCTATTATCAAATTTCTGTTGCTATGTTGATAGTATCTTGCATGGTTTAGAGAACAGTAAGAATGAGAGTTTCCCATAATTTCTGAACATATCTATATCATTGAATGGTGTTCAAATTAAATCAGTGAAACGCTTGCTGATCTATACTTGAAAAAAACTTTTGATACGTTACCTATATATTTTGTAGTGATGGACGACATGCCAACGACCAGTAACTCTTCACATGTGATGCTCAGTTCTACTCATTCATTGGATACGTTCAAGATGTCACAATTACCTCGACAAGTAACAACCTGTAACAACAACGATAACTCTCATAATACATCATGTGGGAATATAATCATGGTCGAAAGTTCTCTTAATGCTAAACCTACTTGTTCGTCGATGATAGTACCATTAAATAGTCATAGCTCAGGTACTATTTTACCGCTGTCTAACAAGTTAAAAGCCACCCAACGATCTGCAAAAACAATGCCAAAAATCACAGTGAACACATCCAGCCTACAAAGGATTCACAAAGTGAAACCACAGACTGTACAAAAGAATTGCCTTGCAAACGATATCGACGATGATTTAGGAAACATATTGGACATACCGATTATATTCGCAAAAGATGACGACAATTTAAATTCCATTGAAAAGAATCCATCTATGTCGCAAGTAACTGTACCTATAGATGTTCACGAGAAAAATACATCAAAATTGAATAGCAACACTAAAGTTGTTCTCATAAGTAACAAGCAAGACAAGCAACAGACAACTAACAAATTTATCACACCCTCTGCTCAAACTATCATATGCCCTAACGTAGCCATGCAAAATTTAAATCATGTAATACTGCAGACAAGACCTCAAAATCCTACTATATCGAAAACTAAAACTACAATTCCAATGCAAACTCGTACAAACCAACCTACCATCAAGTACACTAAAATAATACTTGCTAAAAGAAATTCACAGCCTCCTCATCAAAACGATAAAAACGAACAAGTCATTGTTACAAAGACCATTGACAAAATTAATGCATCTAAACTGTTGAACCTCGACAAAACCGCACAAATCACATCCAAGAAACTAATAAGGAACGAAGAGAAGTATATAGACGAAACGTTAGAGATAGAAGACGCTATAAAAATGAATATTATAGAACGAAAATATATACCTGTACAGAACATCGATTTAACGTCGCCAACAAAACACGACAATGTAAAACAAATTCCGTGTGAAACGAGAGTAGACGAAGAGACTTATTCAGAGAATTCCAAGCTTGATGATGGAATCGATTTTCAAATGTAGTTCATCTAATTCAAAGTAAGAGAATGTGTCTGTATGAGTAGCATAATTATGTAAATGTTATCGGTTAAACAGCTTTAATAGTAATTAATGATATATTGTTCCTTATTTTATAGTATGAATGTAATAAAATGCAATGCTAACTTGTACAAAAAAAGAGTGACATATATATAGAAACATAAAGCAGTTCTATGGATTTTCACAGATACTGTATAAAATGCATTTTGTAGGTATACAATTATTAGTCAGCAATCTTTTAAACTATTTCAGATTTATCTTTACGAAAAAATATTTTGTTACATCTTGAATTCTCACATTTTCTTATTGTATATATTTCATGAAGAATTGAGGACAATTTATATTTTTTTTCTATTTTAGAGAAAAGTGTACAGCTGAAAGCTAACATCCTCAAACAGACATTCTACTATTTTTAGTTAAAACAAGTTATTTATTCTGAACTTATCTTAATAAGTTGCTAATGCTTTAGAAATCAATTATCTTATAACAACCGTATATGTATTGTAAATACATAACAACGGTTCGTGAGTAAGCAAATCACGATTATTGTTGTACATTTGTTTCATTGTCAAATCTTCTAGTACAATAAAATTCTGTTGTTTTAATTTCTTTACTCCGGAATGGTACTTATTTTATATAGCTGCGTACAAGACGTCGAGGATCGTAAATAATTATTTACAAAGTATGCACAGTTGAAAATAATACACTGATCGTTTCATTCTTTGTAGTTCGTATTACAGAATGTTAACTACGATATGCATTATAAAAATCTACATATCCGTCTGCAAATAATTCATTATCGTTTACGCTGTTACCGTAACATCTAAATTTTTCGTTAACATAATCTTCGAATTTATTGTTAACGAAATAGTGTGTTGTTATTCTCCTCTTTGTAGTTGTCTTTTTGGGAACTGGTACGGCAGGTTTGAATGCAACACCAGCAGGATCGTACTCGCTATACAGTTCCTCTGGAGATCTATAACAAATTAAATATAAATATAGTTCCTCTGGAGTTCGATAACAAGTTAAATAATTTACTTACAATTTTGCAATTTCGGGAGGTAAACTACCTTCTCCAGTTGGTGGCACACCCCAAGCTATATTTTTCGCAATTTTCTGAACAGCGCTATGATAATGTCGCTGTACAAACAACATGATAATAGTATAATTAATCGATAGAACTTCAACGATACCTATTGTTATTGAAAAACTCTATGGGTACATACTTGCAAAGCTGCAAGCTCCCATAATGCGGTACAATGTGCATTACAGCATTCAGGCTCTTCTAATTCCGGTTGATAAAAGCCGTCTCCGGTAGTACAGTCTGTGTCTAGCAAAATGTCCGCCGTTTTTCCAAGTTGCATACTTTGTTTTATTATCCCGAGGATGCTAAGTGCTGTGTTATGCTGAGATTGTAACGATACAATAGCCATTCTCTTGAGAAACGCTATTAAACGATTCTGCGTGATCCTTTTTCTTCTTTGAATTAAAGCTTGTACTAAAATTTTTATAAGTATCTCCGACACAGACTGAGTCTTACCACAATGGATATTTATTAAATTTTTATATAGGTGTACATAAAATCTGTAAAATAAGACTGTATGTTCAACTTTTTTCCTTAAAAACATTAGTTAGATTTCCCTAAAACACGTACCTATAAGGATCGAGATTTAATGATGACCCTTGACCTGATAATATCGTGAGTACGCATTGAATACAATACAATTGATCTTTTAAGCTCAAATTTGTTTCTTCCATTAATTTATTTATGACAGTTACTAAATCCTGATAGAAGTCCAAATTTATGCAGTGCGCGAACCTGTAATTATTACATAGAGTAAAATATCATATAATGTAACAATATAGTTTAATGTAGATAAATGTTACTATACTTTGCAAGGCCTTCCAAACAAATAGACAAAATTTTACTATTCGGAGTTTGTTTCAAAATTCTGAAGTATATGGTGAATAGTATGCTGGTAATCTCCGTAAGCAGCTTCTGCTTAGTCTGTTTATTCTCTTCTGCTTTGGTCTCGAGCAATTCCTTCTCTACTTGTTCTAGTTTTTTATTCTTTTTTCGTTCTCGTTTACTCAAAGCAAGAATTCTTTGTTTGTGAGACATAAGTTTCTTCTGTTTACTTTCTTCTTCTTTCTCTTTATCCAAATTTACGTCTTTTATACGAAGGGATAAGAGTACGGACAAAACTTCAGAGTGAACAGAGTGAGCTTTCGCTTTTATATATTGGTTTAGCCTGCGTACTATCTGAAAGATGTAACAGTATAAGTAATATTTTTCACTTCCGTCTTATAATAGCTGTAGCTTGAGTTACTTACTGTCAGGGACAATTCAGCTCGTTTATCTTCCTTGAATATTTGCGAGTAACATTTAGCTACTTCTTGTCTTACGAATTCGTGTTTATTGTCAAGGAACGGTATCAAAAAATTAGCGATATTAACGGAGTAATTAAAGTAAGGATGAGTCGTTAAAAGATCGCACATACACGTTATTCCAATCTTTCCTAACTCAATTTCCTGTCCTCCCAACGGCCGTGTATCTCCTTTCTTTCGTTTTAATACACCAGACATCTTCTCCAACTTTTGCAAATAACGTTTATAATTCCTCAACAGAGTGGTTTCGTAATTTTGTAGCGCTAATGTATCCTTCTTCACTAAAGAAGTAAAAGACAATTATTGTATACGTTGCAATGTGTTATTATACAATGTAAATAATAATGTTACCATAGCTACATACATTTTACACCTTCTTGTTGGATTTGTAGAATATGGTAAGACGGCAGTAGGTCTTTGAAAACTTCTAATAAAGACACAGTCGCCAATTTTCTAACAGTAATGTATACTTCTGGATCCGATTCTTCCATGAAGTCTAGCAACCCTTTGAAATTATCAGACTTAGCCTCTGGTGCTTCTAGAAGACTGCTAGCAAGTAGACCAATTTTTAAACGTTTGGCTGTTCGTGCTTCCCTAGAACATGCTAAGAGTTCTACCATAGATACAGGCTTCATATTTTGATCTCCGTTTTCAGCTTCATTCTGAAATACCGATTAATTTATAAATACATAAGGATTCTTGTTTCTCATCTAGTAATTACACTTACATCTGCTTCCACTTCCATGTTCTCATCTTCCGCATCCTGTTCTTCAGGCTCATTTTCGTCATCTTCATTATCTTCATCGTTAACTTCTATTACCCTTTTCTCTATAATCCCATTTTTAGATTTTGTGGGAAGCAACATACGAACTTTCTTGTTGCCTTCTTCCTCTACTATTTTCGAAACCTTATTCTCGTATACTTCCTCCAGTGTTCCCTTACTTTTCCTTTTCCTATCTTGCTTATTATCTGCTCTAAATTCCACATAATTTGTAAACATTTGTCCATTAAAATATCACGATAAACAGAGTAAAACAATATATTGAACGTACTGATCTAGATGTATATGCTTCAATAAATTATAGGATTTATTAGAGATAGCTTTCTCCAGAAATTGTAAGTCATCTTCTTCGACCATAGTCAAAAGATCTTCTCCATGATCACTCTCTTCTTCTGCTTCCACTGCTTCTGGTTGCGGCACTACTTTTTGAACTTGTTTTTTAGGTTTGTGCCGCCTTGTTCGAAGCTTCCCTTGTTTCATAAGTTTGGTTCTTTTCTGATTGCTCCTCTTAATCGCGCTAATTTTAAGTTTCTTCTGTTTCATTAAAAATAAGGACCAATCAATTATATGGAATGACAAACTGCGGTAATGTATTTTATCCTTACGACGACGATTAGGTTAAGTATAATTATTGTTTTTTTTTAATTGATTAATGTAGCATTACTTACCGCCATTTTTTCGCTGATTTATGAAACTTCGGATACACTTTTATTGATCACAATAATTAGACTACTATAGCGTTAAAATAATAACTGTTATTTATTGTCACGCTACAGGTATGTATTCATTCTGTCAGCACGTGTTTTCGCATACTCGGGCGCCATGTTAGACAGCCGTAAACACCGCATGCTCACTTTTCTCTGATGATAAATTATCGAAGATTATTATTATTTATAATGCGCTACAATTATTATGGACTCTTAATTATTACTAACAATAATCGTATAATACACAATATTATTTCATTGAAAACTGTTAATTCCAAATTCATCAGCTACAATGTCTGTTCGAAATTTGCAATAGTATGTTGAACGCATAAATACAACAGTGTTATATGTAGTATGCAGGATCGTATGTCTCATATGTAGTGCGAAGTATATTTCATAGTGTTTCACAATTAAATAAATGTTAAATAGTTGGTCCATGCGAATAGAAGAACACTCTTAAAATATCGTCAGAAGGTACGCTACGATTTACATATAAATAGATCTAAAAAGTACATTTGTTGAAGGTAGGTTATGTTTTGCACGCTTGTCAATCTGATAGGGAAGATAAGCCAAATTAAATTTGCACGCTATAATCTAACTCTTTCTTAGCACAATCTAAAATTATTTATGACAGAAAACGTAAGCGTTACCGCAATTATTTTGGAATTTAGTAATCGTATATATTTCTTGCACAATATGTCATAATTTTCAACGTTTTTTTTTATTCACGTGGTAAAAGATTTCTTATGTAATTATTTCGAACATATTCCGCAATTATTATAATGCGTGTCAATATTGACTATCGCGAACTGATCTCTTGGACATCTATTAATCGATTGTGAATTTTTTAGCAACAATATAATTTACTATACATTTTTTTAACGTACAATACTATGTACGTTTACTATTATATGACGTATTAGTCATTGAAATGTATGTGAAATATCCAATTTTATTACTAAATAATAATCCAAAGAAAGCAATCGTTAATGCGTTAAATACTAAACACGATAAGATTGTTATTGTTCAATTCGAGTTATGGGGGATTGGAACACCGTGAAAAATGTGTATAGTGCAATCCGCAACGTTCACCGTTTTGATTGTGAAAGTAACGCGTAAAGAAGAAAGCGTAGTCCCACACGAAATCGTTGTTGTTTCGCGAGTTCGCCGACTACCAATGAATCCTTCTATGCGTACAGCCAGAGAATCTTAATGCGGTCCTATAAATTGACGCACAATAAAGAACCGCATGAAACGTTAATGGCTTTCAATAGGATTAATTTACGGGTTGCATGGAACTAACTGGACATCGGGTCACACCGATTCTGTGGCTCGAGAATGTTGTTCGTGTATAAGAGTGAATCGTGCGAATGCACAAACCCGTTAAACAAGGAAGCTCTCTCCTCGATCGTTCCCTTCACACGTTCAAGATTTCCGTGAAAATGTGAAATTTCAAATATCGAAGTGCTTCGAACGAAATATTTGGTACCGGTAACGTCGCGATCGATCGGTGCGAGTTCTGTGCAATCTTCATTGTTTAAACTGTTTTTCATTCGAGTTTACTCGAGGCTGCAGAAAATGCAGACGCGGCACAGTGATCTAACATATGATTCTAGCTTAGCAACATTGTGCCTCCTTCCTCTTATCTGTACAAGTAAGGAAGGAAGAGAACTTTGTCGCGCTATATCGATTCGTTTATATGTAAACTTGCGATAAATTAATCGCACAGGAAACATTATGAGTATCGTTGGAAAAAAAATGTCAAACACTTTTACAAATACTTCGTTTGTTGACATTTGCTCGGTTAGTATAAACCAATCGTGCGCCCAGCAAGATGGAACTGCCGACGTAAATAGTCCGATCGCATTTTTTCGTTTAATAAACATTTTACGTAAGACGCGATTGGACGATTGGGAGTAACGCCATCGCCAGTTTATCCCGAATGGCATTGTCCACGTTCCACGTTGTCTCGTAACCGAGGAGCGCAGTACCGGTCCTGAAGACCGTTTCTGAATCGTAATCTTATCGTCCCTTAAATGACACTGATGGACGGGGGGGTGGTGTGCTCGATGGGAAAGAGAAAAGTGTCATTGCCGATCAGTCGTCAACGTGCACCCGCGGAGAATGTTATTTTGTCCCGTGTACCACGTGTTCTCCTTGGTGACTCGAGTGCAGTTATGATTCGACCTTTGCGGTGATCACATCGGTTTGCCGAATGAAATCGAAACTGGCCGTTCGGTTCGCGTAACCATTCCGTTTCCGTGTTACTCCTTTCGTCATCGCACGGGACAAGAAACGGATTTTCGTTGGTGAATTTCTCCTCCCTGTAAAAGTGCGATTCCCCTGGCCGTGGCTCGCTTTCAATTTTCGCGCCCCAACGCAATTGCAACGTTGCGTCGCCGAGCATAAGGTATTTCTTCCCATCCACCGTGATCATTTTCAATAATCACTGGAACGTATATTACGTGCAATAATATTCGACGACAGTTCACTGATCTCACAGGGGAATTTCGTATGAATATACAGTGGTGTCGCGTTACGTGTAACAAGCATCGGTGGCGGTCTGTTTATTGCTCGCTGTTTATTTACATTTAAACGCGTAATAGACGGAAGCTGCGTACCGATAACTCGCAGCCGGAAGTTGAAGTTCACTGGAACTTCCTTCGGAAAGATTAAACCAGGTATTGATTTCAGTATTGCGAGATATTGATTGGTGTTTAACTACCTCCTTCGAAACCTTTTAGCAGGATCAAGGCAAACGGAAAATTTGGCGGCCTACGGATAATTAAAGAACGGGAAATTGTTACGAAAAATGACAAAATTCGTATCATTCGGCGCCGTATTTTCGCATCGCTCCTATTAACGGATGTCGCATGTTGCATATGTATGTAGTAACAAGGTCAGGTTGCATACTTAAAAAGTGCGTTTTTCACATGATCGTTGAATTCGTAATTGAAAGCGGACAGGTGGACGATTGAAAATGCGGTGAAAATCTTCGGTTCGAGGTATGGTAACGCCTCGATGTAACATTTTTCTTTCATGAAACTTTTGACAATTTATTCGTGACAATTTTTCTGATAAAAATAAGACCAAATATTTCATTCTGTGCTTTTTAGGGTTGTAATTTAAAACGGTTTCTCACTTTCCGTCATTCGGGCGAGAAAACTGTAGCTGACTGCGGACCGTTGTGCGAAATAAAAATTTTCTTCGCTGATTGTAAAGAAATAGGAGCCGAATGAAAGCGAAAGTAAAATGTAAATGAAAGTATGTAGTATTGCTATTATTAGACGACGGATTTTACAGATTTATGAGAAAAATGAATAGGTGTAATAAAATAGATAATATTATATTATTTTCAACTGATTAAACATATTAAGAAAGGAAATAAATTTCCGTTTCGCTTCGGTTTGTTGAAGTTTACGTAGAAAATTTTTATTTTGCATAAAGATGCGCTGTCTAGCTGTTATAATCATTAAGCGGGGCACTATGTCTCTGCAACAGCGACAACGGAGTGTAGAAGATACAATTTCTCGGAAACAAAGGGTGATAAGGAAAAGCAACAAAATGTATAAGAATCGCCAGTTTATTGTCAGTATTAGGACCGTCGCGAGCGAACCGTTCCTCTGTCATCTTCACAATGGTGTTCCGGTTGCATGAGTCCGGGTGCGCGGATGCTACCTGCGCGTCACGGTAACGAGTCAGTGAACTGTCCCCGGCGAATATTATTGCCGGATACAGTTCTCGCTGTTCAGGCTTTCGGCCGCGAGCCGTCTCCTAGTGGTACTAGTGTCCTAATGTTCTTCGACCCCACGATGCAAATAATTCCACTAGGACACACGGTGTAAACCCGAAAGCCTTATCGGTGAGAACTTGTTGTTTCGAAGGTCCTCCACGACGAAAGTCGTCGAGAGTTGCTCGCGCGAGCGGGCGCCCTCGCGCGCCAGCCGCTCGTCCGACGATAACAACGTGTGCTCTCTCTGGGGATCTATGGATCGCATCCAGGTGGTACCCCCGAGGAGTAGCGAGGCCTTGAGGATCAAAGTTTACGCGATTGTCATCGGCGGAGATCGGGCTGGTTCGAGATAAAGCCACGAAAAAGAGAGAGAGAGAGAGAGAAAAAAACAACAAACGAACGGGTCGCCCGCCGATCGAAATCATCATGAGCACGAGCAGTTGAGCACTCGACGCTGTTTCACAGACTAAACGAGCATAATCGCTCGCTCTACCGCGCCTGCCCGCCCGCCCTGAAGCCAGCCGTTCGCATTTTCGAACTCGCATTTGCTTTTTTTCTACTCGGCGAGCGGTGCATCGCGCGATCCACGGCGATGGACGGTCTCGTTGAGATTTTCCTGTTCTTCGGGATCCTCTTCTACTTCTTCAACTTCAGGTAACGTAGACCGCTCAACATCCGGGGCCAGGTCCGCATGCTAACGGGCTATTAACGATCATTCAAACTGTTTCCTTCTTTCGCACACGCCGTGGAATTTCGGTCGCATGGGAGCCAGAGAGAAAGAGAGAGAGGGAGAGAGAGAGAGAGAGATTCTCTCTCAGCTGATTGAAACGCGATCGAGCGATCGCCAAGGGTCATTATACGCGCGACATTTACTATAACCACGGACGGTTTATATCCTCCAATCGCGATTACGTTTCTCGTCGAAACAGATGTGTGCCAACAATGTTGCACAACGGCTTTGTACCACTAATCGCAATTTGCATGCGCTCTCGATTAGGCGGTTTAACCGTCTTGCTTCTTCTTCGCGCGGCCGTTAGATCTGCTTGCTAAAATAACCGGTGCCGTTCGAGTCCGATTTGCAACACCTGTAATCACGCTCTCGTCGGATCAAGATGCGTCTCTCCATGGTACATATTAATTTAATTTCAAGTTTAATCTCGAGGGCTCCGACTACTTAATCAGATTGCAAATTTTTTATCGGTGACGTAGATTAGGGCAAGTATATGCCCAATTTCATAATGTAGATTTCTGTAGAAATACATAAAAACCAGTTTACCTGATTTTCAGTTATATTTTCGGTGTCATCATGCGGCTAAATGTCATTACCATTTGTTCGAATAAGTAATCATCCGTAAGCGTGTACGGACGTAAAATATGTTTGCAACTGAATATTCACTCCTTGTTAATGTAATCCGTTGGAAAGTGCATGAATATGCACTTGACACTTCAATTATGGCATACACAGGATAGAAAAACTTTGCTTCATTAAATCTGTACAATTTGCACTCCATTCAAGTAGAGTAATTGTTAGACTGCGTATTTTATTATTTAAGTCGAAAATGAGTAAAATTAAATCAATCTAAGTTTTTTTTTAAAAAAGTTTATTTTACATGAAGATTCACAGTCTAATTATCCGTAAATCATGACCAGACAAATACGTTCGAGTTGCTGGTGTGAAAGTATGAATAGAAAACCAGTCTATAGACCGCCTTGAACATATTGCCGTACATTTTGACAGCATTACGATAAATTGTTTGTAACGCGAGACATTGAACTTATGATCATCGAGATATACAACAAGGCTTTTGTTCTTAGCGGAAGTATGTATTCCGTTTCCGAGGAAAGTTACAGTGTAATCGTTCGACTGGGAACGGAGTCGATCATGTTTCGATCGGATGGATCGGCTGTCGCAATTTTTATTTTTGTGTCCGGCTGATAGCGAGTACCGGGTTGGCAAAGGTTAAAGACATCGTTGATCATGGAAGCTTGCATTTCGATAGAAACGCCACGGGTACATCGTACGATGTTGCTGAAGCTCCTTTTTTTTCGCGTATGCATAGTACGCGGCATGCGATCGTCCGAGCCGCGGGGTCAGGTTATCACGACGCAGAAACTCGTGTAGAATTCTTGTGAAAGTATTGCACGATTAGGGGATACGTATCTGATGCAGATGGTGCTGCGAGAATAGCGAGCAAACACAGTGAAAATCCTTCGCTGGTTTCAAAGACGAGGATCTATTCTTCGCGGCTACGAATTAACCCTTCGGGCTGTGCGCTGACTCTGGCGGATGGCTAAATGTTGAATTTATTTTTTAAGGAACATTTGGTCTCTATCGTCGAACGTAAACATCCGAAAACCGTGTTCGGGAATGAAACGATAAAATCTGCAATGCGAGAAAGTCTATCGGTTACGGGATGTATCAAGAGAAATTGAAATTAACATGGCAGTTATTAGATCACGAGGAAGTTGTCGGTCATTGTGAGTCGCGAGCATGGAAAAAGTGGATCCGGTTCGCTAAGGACCGGTATGGTTATTAATCGTGATTATCGTGTGACTTCTACTTGAGATGGACACGGTCACTGCTCACGATCGTTTGCAATCGTTTGATGGCTCCGGAGTCTGGCACGCGATACACTCGTATCGGTTTGGACTTTGCCGATTAATCTTGGCGGCCTCTTAGCACGTGCTCTGCCTTTCGACAACGGTAGCAGAAGGTGGGCGACAGAAATTGGTCTTGGTCAATCCGCTGCGTTTTCTTCTGTTTTAGCGATTCATTCAAGTATTATAGATTTGCACAGTTGACTGTCGGGTGTAAATTAGTTCAGTTTATAGAAAGGATCGTGTAAAATAGAAATATTCTACACCGGAAGAAAAATTTAATCTGAGAAAATTAAAATAATGTTAACGATACATATAGTTGTTCAAGTTCGGCACCGATCAGCCCGAACGTATTTCCGGTGGCAGTGGTTTGTTTCCAGAGGACCGTGTACATAGTCTTATTTGTCGATTTCATTCGGCGACGGAAACTTCGCGATTACACGCTTCTGCCTCAGGATACGGGCCGCTAACATTTAATACTCGTTTATGTAACCGATACTCGATACGTTCGTGTGCACATAGATCGGCTGCAGATCGTATGGCGCCCGGGTGTCCCTTTCGTTGTCAACTATGTATCTGCTCGATCGCGTCGCAGAACCCGCTACTTATAATACATATTTTACGACATATCGAACGACTTGATTCCGGTGAGCCGTTGTTCTCGAGGTCGCAGCTCAAAAGCGGCCGCATCGCGTCAAACGA
Source organism: Lasioglossum leucozonium (assembly GCA_028454225.1). Taxonomy (NCBI): domain Eukaryota; kingdom Metazoa; phylum Arthropoda; class Insecta; order Hymenoptera; family Halictidae; genus Lasioglossum; species Lasioglossum leucozonium. The sequence continues at coordinate 12,953,663 of CM052210.1, read as the reverse complement.
GGAATGATAGTACAAACACGAAGACGCCATTGTGGTTCGGTAAGCTCGCGATTCGCTATGCTCGACGACACTTTTCTTCCTGTTTACAAATTGACTGAGATCCGCGACAACCGCCGGATATAACTCGTGGTAATATCGAAATCCAATTAGCAAGACCGGCGATGAAATAGACCAGCTTATATCCTCATTGTCCGTCTCCGTCTATCTCGAGTAAGTGTGCTGAATTAAAACGTTCGCTGTTAATTGTATACGTTTCGCACAAGTCTCAACTAATTCATTCGTAGAAGCGATTATTAATAGACCGCGGGTTTCTGCGTGAATTAAAAATTGTCCGTACCGATAACACCGAACAGGAGTCAATCAGAAGTCTCTGATTATAATTGCCATAAGCTACGACCGATCCATTGAAGTTCTTAAATTCTTTTAATTTTTAATCCATCTCCTGCTTCTCCCGCAGTCTGTCAATAACAATTGTTCGTTTACTCGACAATGAAATTCTCGTCTGACAGTATATCCCAACCCGTTGCGCTACAATTAATTTAAACAATTTCTAAGCGGCAAGTAAATGCCCTTATGATCGATCCGAGATAAAGAATACATTCCGCCAATTTCCACGACCTACAGCAACGGCCACTCGAATCGGCCTTGTCGAACGGATTTGACTTGCAGAAAATGTTGAAAAGTGCCCCTAAATTAACCTCTCGCACTCGTTGCACCTCAACTTTGGACTCGTTGCACGCTATTGTCGCGCGTACCTCTTTTCTCTTTCCCGTCCGAGCCTATTCCACGGAACAATGCGAATTACTCCGTCATCCTAAGAGCCGCGCGAGCCTAACGAGGGGTAACTTCTTGCAGTTTCGTGCCCACGGTCGTTCCTGCGCGTACAGTCCCATTGAAAATCCCGGAGAACTGTTGTATGTAGACTGCTGACTTTATGCGTTCATGACAAAAATTGCTGCAACTTGACACGCAGCGCAAAGATCGAAAGAATTTTTAATAGCGTCCATATATTCGACCTACATAGCAAAATGACCAAAGAATGACTGTCACTATTTTGTTGCTGAAACGATCGGTTATTACCGAAGGCTTGATTCCTCGATAATTCCTGGCGACGACTGCAGTTGGCAGTGCCCGTTAGGCAATAGAAAGCTCGCGTTACGGCTGCACTCGTCATTTCGAACGTAGTTAGCATGATTAAGAAGTCATCTTGCCCGAGCGCACCTGTAATCAGTCGCTCGGGAGAAAGTTTAGATTTGATAATTGGTTTCGCGTGTCGGTATCTCGGTGATAAACGAAGACAGGAGAGATTGATAGGTGTACAGAGATCACATTGTTGTGTTTTTGCAAAACAATCCTAACCGGGTTGTTGATAAATTGTTGATTATCGAACGAGGTATTCACTGATCGTTGATTTTAGAACACGACCGATCCATCCACATTTATCAAGTTCGACGCGGCGGCGTGGCGGTTTCACGCTCCAGTTGAATCTCTTAATCTCTCGGCTGACCTTTGGTTTTCACGGCCAGATCGCTGGTATCGATCGATATCTGGATCTGTTCTCGTTTCACAATGAGTAGCATGAATTTCGCTATCGGCCCCGGGAAAGTAGCCATACTCTTCGGAAACCTTTACTCGCCTATGCTCAGACGTTTTCGCACCACGACTTGAAAACTGTGGCGACTACGACACTGAAGTAACAGAAATATTTCATAGGAACCATTTGAAGAACTGTCTCCAAAACAAAATTTTTTCAATCCTCAAGACTATGTCAATGGGCCTGATCATTCGTCGAGGCCCACGCAACAACATCTTCGTTGTACGGACTTACCGTTGTACTCGAACGCATCCTGTCGTGCATCCGACCCGAGGCGACAGGTTCGGAAAAAGAACAACCGCATCCGCTCTACTCAGAATTGCACTCGCGGCTGTATCGACTCGTTAAATGCATCGGATATCGAGCGTGTAAGATACTCGATCGCGTACGGAAGCATCACCTGGGAAACTCCTCTCGAATTATACCCATGATTGCCCGTTGAATATCATGATGGGGGATCATCGCTAATTGCGACTCGCCGGGATCAAGTTCATTCCATCCCTATCGTTTTCCGTGTCGTGTTACGCTACGGACATACTCTAGGAGAAAAATTGTTTGCCTAAGCAGAGCCAGGCCTTGTTCCTAATAAATGCTTTCATTTATAATCGCAGAACGAACACCATGGTGGACGTATTATCAACGCGTCTGCAGGAAGTCTACGCGAAATGGGAGAGCAGAACGGAAGTGAAGAGAAAATCGGAGTCGAACACCAATCGTTTTTCTGTCGGGGGTAAGTTCTGAACGTTACCCACCTCTAACTTTGAGTTTCGATGAACACTACACAAAACTATCTTGAACTCTCTAAAAATCATTGTTGTAACTTTTATCGCTACGGCAGAAAAATAAGTGTTAAATGAAAATTTGACCCTTTGATATTCTTCCGAAACGGATTTTATGGACGGTGTATGTAATTATCGAATGATTTGAGTTTTAAGAGGATCATTGCGTTTCAGAGCTTCGCCGGACAGGCTTGCAGCTGCACAGACGGAAGATCCAGGACAGAGAACAGTCGAGAAAAGTTCGGGAGAACTCGTTGTTCAAGATCAAAGAGACCGAGCCGTTGATTCCTCTGGTGAACGAGAAACCCTCGTTCTTGCGGTACTGCTGTCGTAGTTGCACTCCGTCTTCTAGAGTGAGTTTTGTGTAAAAATAGGACTCTGATTGCTGAAGCTCCGCGAAAGATGTATTCGAGAACGATTCTCGCCTCCTTTAACACGTTGATTGCCGTGCCATCCACATTTTCCTGGCGGAATTAACTTTTTAAATGATATAGCGAGTATACCGACGAGTAACTAATAGAAATCTCTATGTTCCATTAAATATTAGATAGAGTAACGAATTGATGTATTTATGGTAAAATAGGCAGGAATTTAAAACAATTTGAGGATGTTAACACATTATTTACAACTTTCTAACTATGCAAAATGTAACTGCTCGCTGAGTCGGCAGTCAACGTGTAGAATAAATTTAGATAGATAGTTTCAAAGAATGCTGTTCCACGTGCCGCTGAGGAATTATTATAGATCTACTGTTCTGTATCGCACGACCATCCCCACCATTGATATTGTTAAAAATGTCAGAGTCAATAGATTTATTTAGATTGTAGTTAAAATATCCGAATTTTCGAATAGTTCTCTACCGATTGTGTTAAAAATATGTAAACTTGTGATAACAGTTGCACTATTGCTTGAAAAGGGAACACTGTCGTTAATAGCGGCTAGACTCGACGGAGACAGTTTGACAACGTCGACATCGCGTGTTCACATTCCTGCAACACTAAAAATATATTTAGCCGAGCCACTCGCGACCATCGCACGCGCAAAATTCGGAATATTGTGGTTCTACACGTGCGCCAATGTCTCGAGCTCAGAATGACTCTGTAGCATCTGTTCCGATTAATCCGTTCAATCTCTGCAATTATTTTAATCGATATTTTATGAATGTTCCAAAAAATATTATAACTGTGTTTGATTGATCTACAAAATAGTCGCCGAAATTAGCGAGAACGATCGACGATATGTACTAAACGCTTTAGAGCATAATAGTGCGGCTCGTGTGCTCTGATTCGATCAATGAACATCGACGTATCCTGCAAACGGATTACTTAATAGTACACGTTGTTTGGTGTAGTTTGAATTTCAAGCACCGCGCAACAAGCAAATCTCTCGTTACCTAATTAACACCGCCATCTTTCGACGCGCATTTAATTACGTAACCGCTGCATCGGATTCTGTCAATTCCTTTGATAACTACAGCAATTGTAGCCGCGCGTAATTGCACGACACACATGCACAAATTGTTTCATTGCATAATCTTGTCGCGTGTTTCGCTGCGTGGTGTTTGAGTATAATAACGTATGGTTTACGACGCAACGGTGATAATTTTTTTGTCAGTGAGGTTGATACATAGAAGATGTGAAGTATACCGTTGAGTGCAATGTACCTTTATCGGATGTATAATCACCGCTGTTGATGGCAATGTACCGGCAATAGAGAGGGTCGATCAATTACTCTATCAAATTATTCAATTCGAGAAATCTGATTCAGACTGACTCGGTCATGCATCCCAACGGATTTACGGTTATATTAATAACGATACACAACGCGAGCATGCGGTGATAGGAAATTATTTTAGAAAATAAGAGAAAGGTCGAAAAATGTATGACGAACCACGTGGAATTTTTTCACGATGGTTGCGTATCATCATTGTACGGGGATACCCCGAAAACGTGAGTTGACCGGAGAATGTTGGAACATCTTCGCGGAGTTAGTGTTAAAAGAAAAATTCGGAAAATAAGAAAATACATTAATTAATTTCGTGTTCGTGTTGTTACAGGAATCGTTGGTGAATAATATCACCAAACAGCTCATGCCCTTTGGCTTGAACATACTAGTAGTCAATCCAGGTCCCACGTTGTTCTCGAAAATGTTCAACTGCATCTCGTACGTGTGCAGTCGTAAAGAGTACGATTACTCGAAAGTCACGCAACTGGTACAAGAAAACGAGCCTTTCAGAATTTCCATTTTAAATACCGGCAATTATAGACACTGTACAGGATATTTATGTTTAGGTCCTGAACGACGAGAGACTAGAAGAGGCGATCAAAATGACCGCTTCGGAAACTGTGATCAACGAGGGTTGCAGCGAGAGCGAGGCTCTGACCAAAGCAAAAGAGAGGGCCAAAACGATTCTACTCACGATGGAGAGCAGAATCAGCAATCTTTTACTTAAAATGACTGCTTGGGTCTTGTATAAATTGCTGCCGTGTTTTATACAGTCTGCGGTGGTATTACCTTCGCAAATCGAGATGCTTCAGAAGGCAAACGAAACCGGCCTACCCTTGGTGTTTCTTCCGTTGCACCGCAGCCACTTAGATTACATTATGATCAGCTTCACTCTATTAATGAACAACGTTAGGAATCCATTGATCGCGGCCGGAGACAATCTAAAAATCCCATTGTTTGGGTACGTTGCAGAGATATTCGTACACCTAACACTCTGCTAAGCGCCCGGTTTAACATTAATCATTCTCTCGAACAGGTGGTTACTGCGGGGTTTAGGCGCGTTTTTTATAAAACGTAGGATCGATCCTGCGGTGGGCCGCAAAGATGTTCTTTATCGCGCCACTCTTCACACGTACATCATGGAGAACTTGAGAGCTGGCCATAACATCGAGTTCTTCATAGAAGGTGGCCGAACAAGAACTGGCAAACCATGTATGCCGAAGGGTGGCATTCTAAGTGTGATCATCGACGCGTATATGGACGGGACTGTGGAAGACGCTCTGCTAATACCTGTCACAATGAACTACGAACGTCTCGTTGATGGAAATTTCGTTAGAGAACAGTTAGGTCAACCAAAGAAAATGGAAACCTTTAGGTCTACGATTGGAGCCATCTGGGAGACCCTGAAGGGGAATTATGGGATCGTCAAAGTTGATTTCTGTCAGCCATTCTCTCTTAGGGTAAGCTGCCGGTTAGCGGCACTATTCAATAGTGGACTGGAAACCCAATTTTGGCCACGGAAAAACAGGTTTCCAGCCCACTGTGCGTCAAAGTTCGATCAAAGTATTTTTGTTAACTTGGTTGTTCGATCGATAGGAAATGTTGAACTCGTTTCAAGCACAGCAGAATAAGTTAACCGTTAACAAAACACCACCCACTGAGAAGACTCTGAAATATACAATGTCCAGTTCGTCGCTCTATGGCACAGATGTCATCGTAGAGGAGCATCGACAATTAGTAGAGAGTATCGCGCGACACGTTGTATATGGTATGAGAAGAACGAAAGTATTTATTACATTTTATTGCATTTAACACTTTTAAATACAATAAAATATTCTCTAGATTGCTCTGTCTCGACGCCCGTCATGTCTACCAACGTCGTTGCGTTTTTGCTTTTAAACAAATTCCGTGACGGCTGCACTTTGGACAAATTAGTCGAAGCATTTGACTCGATCAGACAAGACTTGGAGAGTCGGAAGAAAGACATCGCGTTCTGTGGGGAGAGCCTTGATGTTATCAATCATGCTGTAAGTGGAAATGACTTTTAATACCGTTTTGTTGAAACAGAATACATAATACGATTCGTATACAACATATTTCGTATATAACATAATCTGTGATTGATAAATTTTGATGGATTATTATGATTAATAAATTTTAGATGGAAATTCTGGGGCCAGGCTTAGTGCAGCAGCAAAGACAAGAAATCACCGAGGTGGTCGATGGCGAGTTAATCAAATCGGGCTTCGTTACCGCAATCCGTCCTGTCGCGATCTTACCGAACGTGATCGAACTGTCTTATTACAGCAACACGATGCTTAATTCTTATGTTATGGATAGTATAGTAGTGTCAGCTTTGTACGCTGAATTGCACTCACAGATCAATGATCCGGTAGCGGTTGCTCAAAACAATATCACAGTATCTCAAGACCTCTTGATTCAGAGATCACTTAAATTATGTGATATTCTTAAATACGAGTTTATATTTTGCAAACCGTGCCAGAACTTGGAACGCGTCGTCGTAGAAGCTATAGAGAATCTCTCGTATACCGACATCATTATGTTACAAGAGGTACGTATACCGACATCACTATGTTATTAGCTATTAACAGCGAAAATTATTTTCCAGCAAAATTGTTTAGAAGAAGAGGCGTGGAGCAGGAGGTACGCACAGAATTTTGATGATAGTTCAGACGAAGAATACGTAAACAAGAATAGGTTTAAGAAAATTGAGTATAAAGTAAGAATATGTTTCACATAGTTGAGAATATTTTGCAATGAAGATTTTAATTTCCGTTTGAATTTTGTTGCAGCTAAGTTTAGTACCAGAACATGCGAAACGCATGGAATTTTTACATACGATGCTGCGACCGTTAGTCGATACCTATACATTCAGTGCCTTTACACTTAAGAAATTAGTAGGACGATCACTTACCGAACGAGATCTAGTCCAGGAAGTTTTAGGCGAAATAAAAACGAATTTAGACCGGGGTATAGTAAATTATGGTGAGTAACAACAATGAAATCTGAGAAAATGATAGAAAGAGAGAAGTAACGAGGGTTCAATTTGTTCATAAAATAGGGGAAAGCTTATGTGTTGATCCGATAAAAAATTCGTTGAAATTATTTGAAAAATGGAATATTCTGGAGTGTCACCCGCAAGAGAACATTAAACTATTCTATCTGAAGGATGAGTACGACAGAGATTCTGCTGTAACGGGAATATACGAAACGATAGCAGCTTTCAAATGGACCCGAAATGTAAATTAAAAACAAAAGGTTACCGAAAAAATAACGTCTATAATGTACTATTCTTTTACATGAGACATTGTTGTAAAACCTTGTATATAGTGGTCTCAAAACGTTAAGTAAGATATAAGTTTAAGGCAACTGTGTTGTTTTCGCTGCGCATTAGAGTATGTAAATTAAAAAATTGACAAGCTCTGTAGATAAGTTTCTTGGTAAATATTTTTACACAGTCATCGTGTTGTACAGGTAAACTTTATACTTCGGTTATTAATTCTACTGCGCGTAGGAAAAATTTTATATATATGGTTCATGTGATATTACTATACAATCACCATTAGATTATTATGAATTTATAGTTACTACATTAATAAAATTAATCTTATATACTAATGGTTTTTGGGTATCAGTAAATTTTTCATTGATATTTACAAAAGATACGTACTAAAAGAAGCAAAACTATTTTTATTATATTTTTATATAAAAATGCTAATTTTATACGAAATAGTTGCGTTCGATGTATATTATTAGAAAAAATAAATACAGTAATAAGAGACTTCTAGTTCTATTCATACAATTAGAAGCATAAATTAGAATTTAATGACCGACGAAATTGGATAGGTTCTTCTCATGCCCATGCACTTTTCTCTGTCAATGAACAGCGCATCAACTTTTGATTTCAGATCTGTCTCGAGATTGGATCTAGTGCGTAATAGTTGTTGATGCTGTGCTTCGAATTTCTGCAGCTTCAAATTCATTTCGTTTATCATTGCATTTATGGTTTCAACTTCTTTGATCATTCTGTTAACCCAAGCCATAAGATTAATGTTCCACGAATATGCACCATAGAATTGTTCTTTACCTGAGCTGAGCATAGTCTTTGCATAATTCTGCCTCTGGTCGATGCGTTCTGCTTTCGAGACGGGTGTGCGCAACTTTCAGGGCTGAGCTTTTATCTGCAATGGCTTTCTGCATTAGTTGCAGATTCTTTTCGATCTCGAATATCTCTTGTTGTATCTGTATCAATCGATGCAGCATTTTATATATAGCATTAATAAGTAGACTACGGATCTTTATGTAAAATAAAAATTTTCTGTATCAATTGCAAGAAGTAGGAACCAAGTAATAAATGCATAAAATCCGCAGTCTAATTATAAGCATCTCAGGCGATGCGACAAGCTTCAATTACTTTATACAAATGTATCTGTAATTTTTCTTTTGCTTCAAGCATCTCTGCAGCCCTTCTGTCTAGCGCATTATTCGTGAAGCCCCATGCTTCCCACATTTCATTACCAACCGCGTTTATAGCAATTTCAATGTCGCTTATCAACTGACTAGATTTTCCTCTTTCTGCCTGTGACTTTTTCACTACGTTATCGGATGCTTCAGCCCACGATTTAGCTTCCGTGACACTGAACAGAAAATTTAGTTTATCAATTATAAATCATGAATACACAGTGGATCTTCACCCAGCCAATTCCTTTCTATGCTGTTACCTATTATCATATTTTTCAATGCCGCTGTAGTACTGCAAACCGCGGCTAAAATTATTCATCTGATGACAAGTGATATCAATCCCCAAAGCAGTCTCTTTGTTCCTTATGTCTATCTCTAATTGATTCTGTACCGCTCTACTATTTGTAAGCTAAGTAAGTATAAACATTTTCTATAGAGCATGATATCCACACTTTCACATAAACTTGTCAACTTAAACGTACTTGGTTGATACACTTATCTGTAAAGTTCTCTAACTTGTTCTGACAATTTCGAACCACTTCTACCTCTTTCAGAAGAGCATGTTCAGCCTGATCATGTACCAAGTCAGAGCCTATTTGCATTTCGTAGTGTACAACATAATGAGAGTAATAACAATACAAAGTAGTCTTATATCTCGAAATTCGAAACCTGTTCTGGCCTCGCGGTAGTATAAACATTCTTGCGCAATGTGCAATTGCCCTTCCAAGTTTTGTATAGCCACCTGCAAGTTCCGTCGGCATTCTTGCATCTTTGTGTTTGCAATTATCAATCGTTCTAGTTCCGCAGCCACTTCGTTCCTCCAGAACGTCGTGTCCGTGATTCTTTCTCCCAATTTTCGACCCGTTTCCGTTTGACCATTTACCACTTTCTCATCGGCCTCTCTGGGACCACCAAATTGTAAACATATAAAATATCATCCTTAACTGTTTGTTCTATTAGGTTGTTTGGCAAATAATTCCGTTTTTTTTTTCAAGGGAAAATAAAAGCCGTTTTATTAATATTTCTAGGGTCAATTTAATTCAATGATGTATCGAAGAACTAAATTACTTTTTATATTGAAATAAAATTAGCTAAATTAATTAAAGAACTGTACGCGAAGGAGATTACTTTCCGAACAACCTAATAGTTTTGGACCTCATAGCTATTGTAGATCTGCAATGATTTTACCGCATCATTCGAACAGTGTCCTGACGCAAGTTCTCCGAATAATTTCGATTGCTGTTTGATTCGTTGTACAGATTTATTTGGTTCTGCACCCATTCGTACGGCCCGTATCTAGTGAAGAGTGCAGCTCGAGCTGCATGCGCAGGATTTCGATCGAAACCGGTCACCAGGTTTGGAAATCGCAATGGTTCGGTGGCCATTCCGTTCGGCATGTAACAGGTTTCGGTCAGCATATTCGTCATCGGTTGCGCGGGTCTAAATCGTCATAAAAATTTTTAAAAACCGATTACAAATGAGGATGTTACACGGCTACCGGAAATGCTTACAAGGAGGCGGCTTCTACCGTTTCGTATCCCATGGTAGGCCGCCATGGATGAGGTTTCGGGATTTTATAAAATTCACCAACTCGAACAGGAACAGGTGGACCAGCTATTTGTTCCATGCACGGCAACGCGCCTACCGTGCTCCAAGGTTGGAGTTGCTAAAATTAATTCGATGAAAACATCATACACGACATCAATATGCGACGTACGAACCGAGTACATAACAGTTTCTCTCTTCCTCTCGCTTTTATGGCTGTCCATGTTTGTTTTACGGTACACGAGCAGTCAGAGAAACCAAGAATATTTAACGAACAAAGATTTTCTTGTAAAATCACTTCTTTTAATTTGAAAAGGTGACTCGGTTTAGGTTCAAGTGAGAACTTTATTTGAAAACCGGAAACAAACTCGTCACGTGACGTCTGTCATATGATTCCAGATCTAGTCAGGTGCTCCGCTGCCTTCTGCTCGATTGTAGGTTGATCCAGTGTCGCCAGATCGGGGAAATCGAGGGGAATATAAAGTTATCCCTCTTTGGCATTGTCAGGTTAGTCACGTGACATTTTGACAGATGCGCGACAGAGACGAAACGCGTCACGTGACCGGACCACGGCAGAAACTATGGGAAAATGGCGTAGTAGAAGTGGTAAGGTAGAGTGGGAGACAAGTCTTGATCTGGCGATACGGCCTGCCTGGGCTGATCAGCACTCGTTTGACTCGCCCAAAATTATTTCATCGGAAGCATCATGACACGATACCGTAGTGTTTTGAATTTAATCTTCGTGTTAATCGTCCATGCTCAGATTTCACTATTGTACGCGGACAACACGGTACCTGTACTAATATGGGGTGGTGCGGGCTCCGATTCAGAAAGACATTCGATAAATCCGTTCATGATAACGACTCGCAAAGAATTCGAGTCGTTCCTGCACGAGAAGCTGGAGGACTTGCCTCCTGTGGTATTCTTCGTAACGCATAATCTCTGTGTCGAGGATTTAACCAAGCACAAACAGGTTAGTGTACGAGCGACAGCTCCCAAAAATCCATTGCCCGAACGTCCGAATAATAATGTTTTCTCTTTTAGCTTCTTAATTGGATTGTCACTGGCGACTCGTACTATTATTTCCCCGCTGTCGAATCGGCAGTTAACGTTATCGAAGATTTGCCATCTTTTAGTACAATCTACGGAAAGTATTCAAACGCTACATCCAAAGTGCAATTGATGTACACGCCGATCAGCAGTTTAGACTATGTGCAGGAGATATATGATACGCTGAAGGAAACCAGCCCTAATCTCACAGCTATTCTTACAGGAATGGTGTGTTATTACGGACAATCCAACCGTGTCAAAAGAGAAGCTAACACCAATGCTACCAGTCCTTTAATTGTGATAACAAATCGAACACTTTTGTATGCCAGCGAACCTCTGCAATTGAAGGTAACTATAGAAATATTATTTTTCCTAAAACTGGTTAGGTATAATCATATAATATATTTGTATTGTAGATTCCAGAAGTCGACAATGTTATCGAGCTTCCTCTATCTTTTACGCCAGATTATAAATTGTACAATGACGAGCTAGTATTGAAGCTACAATTCACAGCAGATTCGGACATAGTTAAACACGCACTGTCCTTCAGATTTGAAAACAGATCCGGTTACTACTATCTCAGAACAGTCAATTATCAGAATTTGAAAAACAGTAACAGTAGCGTCACAAGTCATAACTTAACAACGAATACAGACATTGTATTTCCATCACAATTTTCTTATCATTGTTCACACAATATTGTCTTCAAGGAGAATGATACTTATTTCTTAACTATTAAGGATTTCCAAGTACAACTGTTTAATGACGAATATTTAGCTAAAGAGCCAAGATTTAGCAGCGCGTACGATTGCGTTGGTTTCATGACAATTCCAATTTGGACTGGATTATTTGTTACCACTATTTTAAGTTTCATTATGATCTGGGGCATTACCATGCTTATGGATATTCGTATTATGGACAGATTCGATGATCCCAAAGGGAAAATGATCATGGTCTCAGCTCTAGAATGATATGTTAAATTAAAGCTAGTGAAATGAACGTTCTTCTGTAAATATATAACATAAATAGTAACTACCCAATTAATTGTTATACCGTTAGTTCCATACTCATGTGTCGTACATACATATATATAATTATTGGTAAATACATCCTAAAAATATTGATTTCTTTTTAAGCCTGTTCAAATGTAATTTCTATTTTAGTTCGATGTAATAACATTTCACTATAGAAAGATGATATCTAACCATTCCAATTACCTAACATTATGTATTTCTTCAGTATTTGTATATCTGTTGCGATCGAAAGAACTTTAACTTTACGAATACGTTCATACGGATGTCGTTTGTATATTATACTTATAGAGTGTTCATGTTGACGATGAGAGGTAGTTGTCTATACGTATACGCGTACACACATATATGTATATACATATATATATATATATTTATAGATACGTACAAATTCATATAATATAATAATACATACATGAATTTAATTCTTTAGCCATTTTATTGATTTCGTAAATTTTTCTCGTTCTTACCAAGAAATTGTAAAAATGTTTTACGAGACCGTATTATAAACTTATAATATAAAAAAATGTACTATACAAAACTGTGTATGATTCTATTGATCGTTAGCGCAATACCTATGTTTTACATTCCGGAATCTCCACTCCGTGTATTACCATGAACACCATGGAGTATGGTGGCAAAGTAATAATTTCTGTAGGTTCTAGTATCACAGGCCAGAACGATGGTAAATTCCCATCGGGTTGCAATTTCAATATTTTATCATTCAACTTTATAACTCTGAAAAGAAACTTGTACAGAACATTGTAATGCATTTTATACCCTTGTAATCAATCGAGTTCGCATACCTAGATTGAAGATGGTCAGAGGTAAGCGCGTAAAAGAAGATTTTAGCACCTTTGCGAAGTATGGGAAGGATCCCATGAATGATTGTTTTATTAGGAACTTTGTATAAATTGACTCCATATATCGTTACTGCTGGCACTCTGTTGATCAATGCTTTCTCAGGGGTACAGTGTGCATAGAGCCGTATGCCGCTCATATCGTTCGACGATGATATCTTCAACACTCTCTCCGACACAAACTGTTTATGAAAAACACTAACCCACCAGTCTGGATTCGGTATTAGATCTGGTCCGACCATAGCATAATGACCACCGAATAGTGACTGTCTGGTGACCACGTTTACGCCTGTGCTAGCGCTGTACCCTAATTTATCGAGCCATAGAAATCCGGCCACAAATCTATCCGACAATTCCGGCGCGCCTCCGCCAAACGCTGTACTGGTTTCTGCTGTAAGTGACACGTTCAGTCCTGGTTTTAATTAATGTTATTCATTGTTAACACTTTATCTACCGGAATCCTATTAATCAAATTTTCAACAATTGCGTTGTACCAAAAGAGAGCTAAAAAATCATTTCAGCAATTACGAAACAATCGCCGGTAGATATAGTGTGTTATATGAAATTTATATAATCACATACATAACCACATGAGAATATCCTTCCCCGTTAATGCAATGGCCTGCTGCATAGATCTAATTTGTTTTGGCAAATAATTGAATGTAGAAACATTAATAAAATCCGCGACACGAGCTTCTCTCCCATTCAGATAATACTGATGCCAGGTAACATAGTTCACGCTGTCTTTATCGTTCTTTAAGAACGTTTCAGCATAATCTTCTCCCGTATGTGCAACGTCCCCTATATGGTTTACTTCTGGACCAACAAGGATGCTTGCATTGTATCCTTGTTGATTTAGCAACAGTCTTAATTGATAATAATCACTTGCGAGTTGCGTCGCATTCACTCTTCTATTAAACACATGATAAAATGAATTTGGTTCTGCAATTACATTTCGAACATAATTAGACAGCACAGATAAATAGGATTACTATTGATTATGATATTGTAGCTCAATTTTACCATTTCCTAATTGCCAATCCAACTTCATACGATTCTCTTTGGCAAATGAGATTATATTCCTGGCATTTATATCACTCCACTTATTGTTTCCATCTCTAATTAGTACATTTAAATCGAAAATCATGCGTAGCTTCGATTTCGTTGCGAAACTGTATAAATTTTCGAAATCTACGTCGGTAATTGTAAAATTACTTATATCTGCACCATCCACTGGACTGATCGTTGTTGCATTACTTATCTGCATCGTCTGTAATTCAGAGATATGCGTGAATTATGAAAATTAATGTTTTTAATTTATATACATATATGGAAAGATTAATAAAACCTGATTGAAAAATAGACAATCTGAGGATGTGCCGCCTACGCGCACGTAAGCGGGTGCAAGATGCCTGGCTAAGTTAATAAATTTTTCATTTTTAATTGGAAAATTTTCCATATTACGCAGTAAAGATGTATCGAGTCCAAAGGATAAGAATTTGTCCGACACGACATATCGTGGTGAACGTTTTAAATTCAAGTAGCACACGTGGATGTTGTTCGTTTCATTGATCGCATTGTTAAAATTCCATGCCGACAATATTAAAAATATCATACAAAATCCCAGTATAAATAAGCTCAAAACAGGGCATAGCGAGGTATCTGAAATTTAGAAAGAAAGAAATGTGTGTAAGTACATATCAGTATTCGTATTCATAATTGAATTTGAATTTCCAAGCATGCGCAATACATCGCACAACATGGCGGTAATGTCGCACACCGGTAAAATAAATTTAATATAAAAAAAAACGTTGTACACATGCCTTACACAGTTCTAATTGCGAATTCGTACATTGTAACATAATTTACTTCAAATAAGTTAAAAGTGTTACGATTTATTACATATATTTACTGAAACAATTACTTACGAATACGAACTTCGCCGAGATTCTCATACTGATTCTTCCCCCGTTCATTGATTTTAAAGTAGCTCATAATTATCTTCGATTTTCTGAATGATTTCAGAAATATTCTTATTTAATTATCCTTACTCTGCGTAAAAGAGAGACACGTTGGTTAAGTAATGTTAGTTCTGTTTATAGCAACCGCCGATAAGAAAATGAATGTAAATTGTGCACGTAACAGGACCGAATTCGCGATGAAAAGCGCCCTATCGATTAAAACGTGTACACAAAAATTTTCATTAATCTTGTAAATTTCATTGTAGAATGAAAAAAAATTACTTTATTGCGCGTAAATTTTCTTTTTGCAACGTTACATCCAGATTGCATTTTTCCCACATCGAATCGACCTGTACAGTGATTATATTTTTTCTGTCTGGCAACTGTAATAATTATGAAAATAACGTGTCTAATTAGACACTTCGTAATGTAAATAGATTCAGAAAAGTTTAATGGCAAGGTACCTTTTGGAGATATTTGACCAGGACCCGAGTCTAAGCTAGAACTCGATGACTGAAAGAATACAGACTTACGTCGGTGTTTAGCAAGGCGATTACGATAAGACAAACTGCGACGACGTTTCTGTCTCTTAAATAGTTGTTGTCTCGATTCCGAGCTGCTTAATTCATTCTCAGCCCAAAATGATTTGTCGCTATCGTCCGATGCCGGTAGCATTAGCTCTGAAGACTTGGATGTATATGATCGTTTAAATGAAAGATAATATTGCGTACGCCAGTATCACTAAAATAACTTACTATTCCTGCGCGTTTCCCGTGTTGAAAACACGAGCTATTTCTAATGTCTGGTCGAATCAATGCACCAAAAGATACTGCAGAATAAAATGATTGGTGGTCATAACCTTCGTCATCTTCGGAGCTAATTTTGCGAACGTCACCGCTAGCATAATAACCCATCGCTCTTCTCACTTAGATTTTCGAAAATATAATCGTATCACGTTGTTCTTGTAAATTAGTTGCTTATGTTTCTGTTAAACTGGTAAATTTGTAAGTGAACTGGGGCTCCAAAATAATTTAAATGTTGTTGAGAGCCATTTGGAATAGTAGGTTCTTTTTTGTTGTGTCAGTGCAGCAGTTTCCACTGCTTTTTTCGTGTGTAGAATAAGCACAGATATTTTGTTGTTCAAAATGTTTTTATTACATTTTTGTTAAAGCAAAAACATATATTTCAATGAGGTTTCATTTTTGTTAAGCAATCAATTATAAATGAAGTTATTAAATTCACTGTACATTTACAATACCACAACAGTATGTCATAAAAACAAATGATACTAGTTTCATACGTTCAATGTAGAATATACTTTTTTATTCTTCACTGTCATGGGAAAGTAATGGAATAGAGTCGAAGTCATTGTTTCTTCTTATACATATTGTAAGCGTCTTTTGCGTCCAACATTTTCCTTTGCTGTCATCAACATAGACCCGTCTTGTATTTCGTTTCCTCCGAACAGTTCCTTGGAACTTCAATGTTAACCACATACATCTACACGAACAAGAAACCTTAATCGTTCTCTGATTTTCTACGTTTTTTCGAACGTGGACTGTCTGTATCGTGTGGGCTCGGTGTAATGTGACTCCTTTTCCTTTTTATACTACTTTCACTAGCCTCACTGCTACTGCTTGCTGCAGTTCTTGTTTCTCTTCTGAGTGTTCCCTCTCCTGTAACTTGCACCAATATCTAGAACAAGAATCAAATAATATTCATTATTAATATGAATAATTACAATTAGCATGCACCACATTTATGTCTAGATTTATATACCTGCATATGCTGTAGGCATTCCTCCTGCATCGAAACTGCCATTTTATAAACAAAAGTATCGTGTTTATTATACATAATTGCATTTTGAAACATTAGCATGACGTCGCGCTGGAAATGTATTGTAGACCTAATTGTGCCATTGTCTATATTCTTTTTAATCGTTGATAAGTCCATTGGTCTAAATATTACCGAATGATAGCCTGGTGCTTGATCTTCCGTAATAGGTCTCAAAAATACAGATGCATATTTATGTGTAGCAAGACGATTATAAAATAGCATAACTGCCTTCTTCCACGCTCTGTAATCTGCACCTTCTCCAGTACTTTCGTTCTCTGGTTCACTGTCGATGGATGCATTTTGTTTTTTGGAGTAAGTTTTCATAGCACGCCCTCCACTTAATTTGCTTAACGACGATTCTTCCTCGTCTAATTCAATAGTATCCTCACCGGCGCTCGCTATTGATTCTGTTTCCTTTTTTACATTCTGTTCGCTGTCTACGATCTTCTTGTCTTCTTTTTCTTCTTTTATATCTTCCTTCTTTATTTCCAACATAGTAACACTCTCTAACCGAATTTTAGACTCTTCCTCCAATTTAGATTCCTCGAATGTTTCTTCTTTTTTAATAATAGGAACATCGTTTTCGGATTTAATAGGCTCTGCAAATTCTTGCTTCGGTATTTCAACTTCTTCTGGAGATACCACTTGGCTAGAATCTTCCACGATGGTCGTTTCCTCTATTTCCTCTTCCTTAATTTCGATGTCTTGCAAAAGAGAGCTGGTCGTATCTTCCGAAGAATCCTTTGTATCTTCCTTCTTAAATTCATCAGTATAAATCTCCAGAGTTTCTTCCATGTGCTCTTCTTGAGATTTGTCTGGCGACTGTTCGCTCACTTCGATGATAGTTTTCTCTTTAATTACGATCAGAGGATCCTCTTTAAACGACTCGACCGATTCGGTGCTTTCGATTGTATTCTCTATGATCTGCTCCTCCGTTATTTTCTTCTTATCTTCTGTGCTATGTTCACTTTCGTCATCTTCTAAAATCAGACTAATATCCTGGGACTTTTCAGTGTCCTCGGTGCTGGGAAGATCATTCGTTACCTCAGACGAAACGCTAACCACTTCTGCTGATGGAACATCTTGCTGTTCACCTGTAATTTTAGCAAGATGCATTTCTAGTTGATCTAATTCCATACTCCCCTTATTATCTAGCTCTTCAGAAGACTCTCTCTGCAGTTTATCGCTAGGTGAATCTTTAGTCTCTGATACAACGATCTCCGTTTCCTCCTCCTCTTCTATCTCATCTTCTACTATATCATCCAGTTCTTTCATAGGTATTTTAGAGTCAATATCCTCAGCGTCCACGTTTGACGCAGAATCCATAGTATCCAATTCCTCGACCATTTGTTTCTCTTCCAACGGTGCATCTTTACTACTTTCACCGTCATTTGCCTCCAACTCGGGAACGAGTTCGTCAGGTACTGCCATTCTTTCCTGACTTGTAGATTCTTCGGATTTAGCTTGCTCGGACGTACTGGATGTAGTCTCGGATATTTCAGTGACAATAACTTTAGGCTCTTGCGGTTCGATAGCAACTGTACCTATGATTTCAGCTATGTTTGATGTGCTGGAATCAATTTCTTCGATAGCCATCTCACTCTCCGGTGAATTAGAGAGCGACACAACTTCATCCACATCTCTAGGCTCTGGTCGTTCCGTAACTATGGGAACTTCTTGAATTTGGGGTACAGCGAGAGTATTAATTGTTGTAGTAGTTGTGTCTAGAGTCTGCGGGCTCCCAGTTATTTCTTCCTTTATTAATTCCTCTATATCTCCAATAATCTCGTTAATTTCATCTTTGTCTATTACGTCCGCCATGATATCTTTACGTATCACATCATCTATATTGTCTATTATCTGTACCATACTCTCCGTGACCGGAATATTTGGTGGATTAATCGCAATCGATTGAACGGAAACTGGTGTTTCATTTTGAATCGTTACTTGATGAACGGGCTGCGTCTGTAGAGTATGAATTTCGGTAGGTACGTTCTGTTGCGGTACGATGGTCGGGGTTGACTGTAAATTTGGTAGGGGACCTCGTTGTGCGTTAGTAGGCATTTCAAGTAACATAGACAGAGTTGGTGCACCAACCGATGGTCTCTCTGGTGGTGCATTTGGAATTGTTGTGGAAACTAGTTGATGTAGTTGTGGAGAAACACTCTGCGCCAATTGGGAGCTTGGGACCTTAGGGCTGGAGCCAAGTAGACTCGTAATCGTAGGAGAGCTTGCTTGTACCGTTGTAGTCGATGTCTGAATTTGCGTGGTGGGACTTGGTGATTTCAATAAACTTGTTAATAAAGGCGATCTTCCACCTTTACCCTTCTTCTCATCCTCGTCCATTGTTTCTGTCGTTTCTTGAACTTCTAATGAAGTGTCGGTGGATCTACGTTGACTGATACCAGATGTTCCTTGTGGCGAATTCAATTCCTGCTTTTGTTGACGTTTGGCTAGCCATGCTGAATGAGCCCTAGCTTTTTGTTCTTGTTCTCGCTCTTCTTGTTCAATGCTCAGCCACATCTTTTGTAATTTATCTTCTGAAATAGCTCCAGTCTTCAACATGTTCATTTCAGCTTTAAGTTGTTGATACTCTTCCCTTTGTTCAGCCAACCTCTGTCCCAATTCTGTTATCCTTTCCTGCGTTAGCTTCCTAACGATGGATTCACCAGTTGTTTCTCCGCTCTCCCTCTTCTTCCTCTTCGGAGTATCTGCGTTTTCCAATAAGTAGGCATATTGACTGGCGCAAGACTTTTGTGAAAACCAATCAGGTGGCCTTAATGTTTCTTTCTCTACGATTGCCTTTAGAGACCGTGACACGCTCATCCAATTTTGATCACCAGATTTCAATACGCTAGATGCTAAACATAGCTGTTCTCGGGTACTCCAATTGTCATAAGTCCGTTTCAATTTTAACCCTACAAGCAAATATTGTAATAGTTAGCATAAATAATTAAAAAAACATAGCAATCTCGTGAATAATTTTGATGTAACAATTTCTACCAGGGTAGTAACAGTTTGAACCATCAGCTTGTTGTTTACATTGTATAGGTTAAAAAGCGACGTTGACTTATTCTGTTTTAATATACGCATAAATGGAAATAATGAACATATTTAATCTTCGTTGACAACAGAAAACGTTCGTGGCATGATGCCGCTATAATAGGCGATCGTTTAAACGTTTAGGAAACATGTATCAAAATTAAATAGTTTTCTTAACCTCCAAATTAGATACAAAAGTAAATAATTCAAAAACTTACTGTCCTGTACTGATGTCATTCTTTCGAGCAACGATTTTATCCTTTCTTTAATATATACGCACAACCATCGGAGGTTGCAGATAAAGTATCATGAATTTATTCGTTGCTAATCCTTTGTGTTTGATTCATTAGCTGTAAGTTGTTAGATACGCAGTACGCACTACGCACTGTTCCGGGAACAGTGTTCCCTTCTAATGGAACATGGAACGTGTGGACAGCTGATTTCAAATCGGGAAGCAGGGAATACGAGAAATAGGAACTGTAATGGCGGATCCCAAGTAAGCTGTCAAAGAATGGTGCATTATAGTTTTGGTTTGATTCATGGATAGTCAAATGTAATTAATCTGGAATCGAGTGAAAAGTTTGTTAATATGTATCCAGTATGTGAAATCGTTGGATTAGCAATACGGCTGATGTAAATTGTACATATACATATATATAGCTGAAAGCGCGAGTGTGTTGTACATTAATTGTACATACCATCCAATACCTTCTAAAACTGTTTTTACTTTACAATGATGAATAACCGAAGGCGAACAAATAACTTTACATATGTTAGCTCGTGCGTAAAGTACATGATATTTATGCTCAATTTTGTGTTTTGGGTAAGTCAGTTTCTCACATTTTTGGTACCTCAATCAATTTTCTTTAATTGTTCTAAGCAGCATCTTAGCAATCATCTCTCCAGATTATTAGGTCGTCCCATAAATTGAGTCGTTTTTTGGCATCAAGTGTAATAATAGTAGTATTTACACTTAATTTTAATTATTATTTCAAATTCTGATACCGAAATAGCTTCGAGGGAGAAGGGTTAAATTTATGGAAGGACCTAGTACTTAAAAAAGTAGAGAGAGGGTTAACTATAGGGTGATATAATCTCATGCACAATAATCTGTTATGCAGTTATTCGGAGGATTGTTAATTGGAGTAGGCTTATACGCATTTGTGGACAAATGGCAAGCCACTGGATCTGTTAGAGTGGAAAATGTATACGACGTGGTCCTGAATATTTCTCTTGTAATGGTCATTGCAGGAGGAGTAGTCTTTGTTGTTAGTTTTGCTGGATGCGTAGGAGCACTGCGTGAAAATACATGTCTTCTGAAATTTGTTAGTACTATTACAAATATGTTGAGTATGTGCTTTTATAGACATTTAACACATTGTTATTTTATTGCAGTATTCACTGTGTCTGCTAGTGTTCTTTCTCCTCGAAATGGGTGTAGCTATTGTTGGTTTTGTCTTTCCACATACGTTGCAATCGTTGTTAGAAGAATCGTTCACAGATAAAATTATACAGACATATAGAGAAGACCCTGATCT
The DNA here is from genome assembly GCA_028454225.1 of Lasioglossum leucozonium. Classification (NCBI taxonomy): domain Eukaryota; kingdom Metazoa; phylum Arthropoda; class Insecta; order Hymenoptera; family Halictidae; genus Lasioglossum; species Lasioglossum leucozonium. The sequence goes on along the minus strand of CM052210.1, from coordinate 12,932,220 downwards.
ACAGAACTTTATTGACTTTGGCCAACAAGAAGTAAGGAAAGATAAGACCCTTTACAATTATACATTGTGACGATCGATAACATCAATTATATAAACGTTCTTATCTTTAGTTTCGTTGTTGTGGTTTGAGTCAAGAAGGATACTTGGATTGGGGAAAAAACGAATACTTTAATTGCTCCAGTCCTAGTGTGGAACGATGCGGTGTGCCGTTTTCTTGTTGTATCAACGCTACAGACATATCGGTATGCTCATTTCTCATATGATATATTGATACTCTTAAACTCCATTTATTTTTCTATTGTTTCATGTTTCACCTACTAATTTTTATCATAAGTACATAAAATCCGCAATCTAATCATGAAGATGCAGAGGATTAAGTCTTTGAAATTTTCAGAGTGGTCTCGTCAATATAATGTGTGGGTACAAAGTTCAGATGTTCCCAGTCTCTGAAGCAGGCAAAAAGGTGTGGACCAGTGGATGTATCGAAATTGTAAGAAGTTGGGCAGAGCGAAATTTGTATACGATAGCTGGTATTGCTTTGGGCATAGCCCTCAGTCAGCTGTTCGTGATTTATCTTGCCAAAACGTTAGAAGGTCAAATTGAATTACAAAAATCTCGCTGGCATTCCTGAGCTTGACTTCAGGCCACCTACCGCTACCAGATTCATTGCCCTCCCAGCTGGCAGGTGGCCAGTGGCCGAACAAGAGGCCAAGATGTTGAAACGCACGTAAACGTTCGAATGACATTACTCGTTCTTTTCGCGATCTTTGTATACATACTATGCATTCTGTTCTTGATCAGACTTGTTCTGTATTTCAAAAATTATTTTCATATATATTTAAACAAAGGCTAGCATCCTTTACTTACAAACTTTCTTTGTTATTGTGAACAAGTGTTTGTTTTTTTTTCTTTCATCGTTCTTATTACATCGTTGAATACTTTAGCCATATATATTTATATTCTTTTTTTTTTAACAAAATCGTATTTATATGGCAAGAAACTGGTCACGTTAGTTCGTTAAAGAAATGTGATCGAAGTCCGAGTTTTCGATTGCACATGAATTTGCATTTACAAAAACCACTTGCATTTGGATAGAAGTTTTTTAGTTGATATATAAGATTACTCAAAGATATAGCAGCGAGTGAATGCCAAAGTAATTGATTTAATATTAATGTGCAATAATTATTCGTGTATGATTTTCGAAAAAAAATATCCTTATACAATATTGAATTTCATACGATAGTAATTTTTGCATCACATTTTCAAACGTATCGTCAGAATAACGTATCCATACATATTATAAGTACTGAACAATTTAAGCTTTTAAATAATTGATCTATAAAAGACTTATGTAATTTACAAAAGTAGACATGATCAATAAGAGATTAAAACTGTTTTATACTACTTTTTTGTTTCTGCATATATACACGATTATTTGCAAAGATACTTTAGCATACATATCAGTCTCATTTGAAGCGAGAGTTTTTCGCTTTGTTTTTTAGATAAAATGTAATTATCAGACACAATAGAATACAGTAAATAAGTACACAGATAAAACACGCACATCGTTCGAGAAAATTAACTTCGAATCTCTTTTGCTATGTATTCGTCTTTTTTCATATTTATATGAGCATATTATAAAAATATCGTGGGATTTTAAGAAAAAGTCGGAATGTCGTCATTGGGGACTGAGATTCGTACATTAATAGCCATCGATCGTGTGGCATAACGATCACAGACGATAAGGCCTTTCGACTTTTTCCTGGATCTCTTGGCTAAAAGATTTTTATGGGTCTGGAGGTCTCTGATTCCTCGATATCAGTAAGCACATAGTCATTTACAAATCAATATAGTTTCGTTCTATTATATTATAGTAACTCTAATGTATAGATGAGGAAACGTCCAGTGCCAAAGTCAGAATATTGTCTAACATTTTTATTTTAAACAAAAACCTGACAATAATCTGGTGTAAACGATTCGTTTATTGAGTGCATATGGAGTACATCTGCGTGACTTTTTATCGAGAATAAATGTAAAACTGATATATGAATCCATCTAGTTTGTAATAAACAAGTATTATTCTAATATTGTGTTCTTGCCATTACCGGTGTTCAATTATACATATATATGAAAAAACAGAAAGAGAAATGTTCAATAAATTGACAAGGTGATTCATGTAAAAATGAAGGGAACAACAAGCTGGTGTTATTATTTACTGTAAATCAATTTATTTGTATAAAGATGTATCTATACACGCGCTATCCGAATATTCTAAAATAACACTTTGCCCATCGACAAGATCAGAGTTCTCTAACAACTTTGTTAACAGTGTATCCATTTCTTTAGCTACCAGTGCACCGGTTGCATGATGATATAATTGTAATTTAGATGCACCTGCTACATTATTATTGTTGCACATTTTAAGTATGCTCGCCATTGAATCTATGGCTTTCCCTATTGTCCAGGTCATGTTCACATAAATACCCCTCGAAGGTCCTATATGTTTATTAATCATTTTAGTTGCTGGATACACTAGAAAGTAACAACGTTCATTCATTGGTACATTCTTAGGACCAACAGCAGAACCCTTTATGCGCATAAGTCGTACCTATAAAAAACATGTTTAATGTAAATTTGTTGTATATGCGAAGCTACCATTTTGCAAATCATTCAAACGCAACGACATACTTTATTAGCCATTGCGATGTTCTTGGATTTCTTTAAGTTATCCGTGATTTCTTGATCCACTATTGCCTTTGCTTCTGCGAATTGTTTCTTTGGTATTTGCCATTTCTTCAGTTTTGTGTCCCTCTCTTCGTTCGACTGTTCCAAACACCCATGGTATCTGTGCTTCAAACAAAAATGTTTCTTGCATCTGATGCAATTGATCTCGATGGGTGAAGTGTCTTTGCATGATTCATTCGAACAAATGTAACTCAAAGATTTAGTTTTGGTCTCCGTAACATTGTCGCAGAAATTCGCGCATTTGTGAGAACCTGTCTGATAGTGTTCCTCGCAGAAAACATCGCGACAATGACTGCACACGAACGGCAAAAAATTCAATTGCTTGCACTCATCGACTGAACATCTTTCCCCTACGTTTGGAAATTCCATTGTAAGTCCTTCTTAAAGGAAAAATGTAAATATTAGTTAATTAATTGTAGACGCGTTGGTTATGTAAAGTGTTCAAATAAATACCCACCAAATTAATTGTGGGACGGTGTCGGGGAATGCAAATGATTTTCGCTGAGCGCGCCCAGAGCTAGATTATTCCACTTTTGTTCCAATTCCTTCAGTGTCATATGAGAATCACCATTGTCGCTCTCCGGATCAGGTAATTCTGCTGGTGGTACTACAATATCGTCGATGGGCAAGCATTCGTCTTGCCAAGCTTCATCGATCAGGTCTAATAATCTACCGTCCCCGCATACTTGGCTGTCCATTCCGTAAAGACAGAATTAATCGAACAACGCCAGGTTGTTCGTGCAAAGACTGGCCAAAGAATTTTTCAACGACTCGTTTGGGAACGATAACGCCGAAATGCCTGAAATTCTGCGCAATAACACAGGGTCATTGTACACGCGCATGAAGATAATGAAATTGTTTTTTTCAAATGTTGCATATACATGGAAAATATCATACAGATATTTTTAATCGAACTATTTACATCGAAAATCTCCAGTTTGCATCGAAGATTGTTCATTTGTCAATTATCAGAGATGAGCATATACTCTCTGTCATTATTGTATGCGGTGGACAAGATAGTCGAAACGACTTTTCGCGTCGTCTACGGAAAAACGTGCAAACATGTGGCCGATTAAGTTTGTGCTTCTAACGCTAGGTGGCAACACGATAATATTTTTGTGGCGATTGTCGATAATGAAGATTTCTCATTTATCAACATTGTACATTTTCTAGTTTACCGACATCATCGTATTGATTAATTGTTCATATCAACGATTTTCGTTTGTAAATAACAGTCTTTATTAAACCTTCATTGAGTTAACATAAGATCTGTTGAATTTCATTTAAAGTTAATTTATTTATAAATAGATAAATAACTCAAATTCAACGATGGCATTGCAGAGGTAGTTTCTTGAAACAACAGACATTTTTTTACTGCAAAGTATTAATTTTATTCAATGGTCTTAAACACTTAAACAAGTACATCGCATCAAAATAAGCATAACATTCTTAAACTAACGATTATCCTTCGTTTACTTCTCTCTGTTTAATATAAGTTAACGCGACAAATCCTATCTGTTACTTCTAGCTTAAAAATACTTAACGCTTTGGTTCCCAGATCATTTTACATTTAGATCACCGTGTTTGAATCATTTTTAATGAAATTCCCTGTTTTTTGGCTGTTCGTGGCAATCGATTACTCTGCACAATGTTTCCCGACGACGCATCGTCGAGAACCATCGCAGAGATACGTCCTGCGCATTTATTAATCCTCTTTAATGCGGGTCTCATCGGTTAGCACATTCGAGTCGTGTTTTCCGGCTGATTCGCTGCAGGTTCCTTGGTCGCAGAACAATCCGTCGGCGCAGGGACAAAGGATGTAATGAACGTCGGTCAATAGCACTTGAGTACCGTCAGGATACGACGCTGTCATGTTGATAGTGGAAGCGCTGCTTGGTCTGCACGTTTCTCCCGCAGCTTGCATAGGTCTGCATTGGGGGGTGCTGTACCTGATCGGTCCTGGAATCGATCATTTTATCAATTAGATCCAGGGAGGGGGGCTGCTTATCCTTTAGTATGCAATTTTAATTAAATGCTGCAAATCCTTTGGTACTCAATCAATTGTTTTGTTGGAGGGGGGCAATTACCGTGGGCCCTCAATGTTATTTAAAATGAGCAGGGCATACATTAGCTTTATGTGATCGCGATAGATCTAGTCATGTCTTTTAGTTGTCCGTATCATGCATCACAGTTCTACTGAACTCGCAGCACGAGATTTCTTTTCGATGGCGTCAATCGTCATACCTATGGTGCAACAGTGTCCGGCCCCGCATTCCAAATTATTCTGACAGTGAATATAATCCGGCCGATCCGCCGCGTGGGAGAGACAGCTGAACGAGAGGAGGAGAACCGAAGCGAGCAAGATCGGCGCCATCGTTGCTTTTGTTGTCGGACACCTGTAAAGAAGTAGCAAAAGATTGTTACCGTCACCAGTGGAACATATAGTTTCATGAAAGACGCTCTTTGTTCCGATATACATTCTCGCAATGCTGAAGACGATGCGCAAAAAAAAAAAACGCCTACGAAGACGAAGTCACTTTAAGATCGTTATACATATTGAACACTTGTGCCAGCAGCGGGCACTTAATATTCACATGCAAATCATCGAAGTTTCGTTGCGACGGACGTATTTTTCCGGTTCGTGTACGTGCACCGTTTCAGGAACGAGTCTACCAGGAAATCTATTTAGCAGCCTCCACGTAGGTTGATCGTATATGGACCGATCTTTTGTCCAGGGCTTAGTCACGCGTTAATCTCGCGGCAAAAATACGAGGCGTCGACTTTCGACTGGTCGGGACCGTGAATAAATTCACTAGATCACTGAAGACCGTGCGCGGCTGTTCGACGAAAGTCCTCCCGACGAAGATCGCTCGAGATCTTCAGGCTCGCCCCGAATTCTGTATGATCGTTAACCCTCGTCTTCCACGCGTACGCGATAATGTATCACCGACAATTATATAATCCCCGGCCGCAACGATACACATTATTTCCGAGGACGCTCGATCGATGTTTCCACGTTAATGACGCGCCGCGAGCCGGAATTATGAATGACTCGCGACGAACAGATCGCGGACGTGCACGAGAAGTCGCGCGTTTCTACCGATTCGCTAAAGGTTGACTTCGCGGTGGCTTTATTTGGTAAAACGATACACGCCGTTGATCTTTGTCATCGCCTTTCATTCACACGCCACGGCTGTCCGTAAAGCTTGATCCTGCAACGATACTATTTTCCCAAGTCTCCGGAATCGTGTACATACTTCCGAATTATGCATTTGCAAGTGTTATCGCGATACATTGTGTGCCCTGAGATAACAATGTACTGGTTACGATAATAGCTGGAAAATGGAGCAAATGAGTCTTGAGACTTTGTCAATTTAAGGAACCCTTACGAGTATAAAATTATTTCGCGGAACCCGGGATCATAAATAGAATATTCACAATCTAGTTAGTACATATAAAGTTTGAATATTCTTTCATTATAACATAATAAAAGTTGAATATTTTATGCATGTTTATGGAACCATTTAGGAAATTTTGTGTCATCATCAAACACAGTTTGAATAACATTGGTCTAAAGCAACAAGCTTCCCGACGAACTATTCGATAATTTGTTATTTCGTTATTGTCCCTATGCGAAATAACGTCCCTTAACGTTCTGCACGGTACTCACGCGTGAGGATGTACGATCGTTTCGATTTCGAGCTGGTTTTGTTTCTTCCTTGCGTGTCAGGTGTTAGATGATCGAGAAGAACGATGATGATTACACGTGCAGCAGAGATCGTTCACGTTGTCCACGCTCGGCGAACGCTAGTCGGCATTTGATCGGGTGAACCGATGAGTCTGTTGTTTTTATATCGAGTCTTCCTCCGCTTGGCTCGCGCGTTCCTCCAAATAAACGGTTCGCGCGTTTTTCCCCGAAGAGAAAGATTCATGCACGGGCGCCACGGTCGGATCGATCGATCTTCGTGCCCGGATCCACGGAGATCGCTTTCGAACCGAGCCATTATCCGGGAGGACGGTCGCGCAACAGCCACCGAAACCGCTGCAATCGTTAGGGCCTGACTCAATTCTGTCCTTCGGAATAAGTGGATTTTTATCTGAACGATGCAGCAGTTGCATTTATTCTTTCCTAAAAGAATTTTAATCATGTGAAAATAACGAAACGGTAATTTTTCAAATTCTTTAACACGCCGATTGCCACGATGGCCACTGGTGACCGTCACTATATTGAAATTAGTATAACGATTTAAACTTCATTATCAAGTAACTAATAATAATTATTAATACGCTGCGGATCTTTGTGAAAAATAAAAAACGAACGGGAAAATTGTTAGAAAGTATTAGAGGCTAATTGCCTCGGTGATATGATCTTAATCGAATTAAAATGGTTCTGTTAGAGTCTCGAATTGAGCTTTGTTCTCGTCACCTTTGTAATCACATATTTCACAGACACGCAGATTCAATCCGGGATCGTCCGTTTATAATTACTTATTACGTAATCAATTGAATGGAAATCCCGCGATGCGAGATCGCATCAGATCCTGTAAGTCCGCGCGTAGGATTAATAATTAATGGCATTTGTTGTACAGTATTAATGGACACAATATTGTTCGTCGGCTAGCGATGGAACCGAGTTCAATGCGTGCTCGTGAACTTCGATCAATTCGATGTCGTAAATCTTTTAACGGGTACGATGTGAATATGTACTCATAGTGAACTCGCTTTTTATCGATCAGGTGTTTATCGGTCAAAAACTACGGGAACAGGTTCACCGATCTCGGGTTATACATTGAAGGACCATTAAATGTTGCTTCATCCTCAGCTCTACTGAGTTTCTAATTCATCCGTAATCGTGAAACCAGCATTTCCTGCGCAACCAATTCGTTTCCGATTATGCGTACCTGCGGGTATTGCAAATTACCAGATTGCGGATTTTATGTGTCTATGATGGAAAAAAAAAATGGGAAAGTGAAACCTAAAATAGCAGAGTATTGTTGCAATCTTTTCTAACAGAAATCACTACTAAAAACAACCTTTTACAGCGCAGCATTAATTTAAACAATGGTGTACTCGAGCATACTCGAGAGTAATGGAAAGAACGTATCTTTTTTAATGGAAAGAACGTAACACTTCTCGTCGAAATGTCGATGGTGTTGGTTTGAAAAAGATAATGAATGCTTCTCTACTGCTTTGAGCCAGAAGATCATCGTATTAGAATTTTATAATAAAAAATCAAAGTCCAGATGAGCTATAGGGATAGATCCAGCGTTCAACACATTTATAAATTATTTATTACAAACGGATATTTGTTACGATGACAAATAATGTTTGTCCACTTGGCTAAAATGCGCCGTACGAATTCAAATTACCGCCAATGCACGTAGTGATAAAACGCTCAAACTGGTAGCCAAACTTTGTTACCGACTAGTTTCACATTATACCGCTAGGTGGCGCTGGCAGTGAATTCCTTGAATTTACCACTAGCGACATCTTGGTTATCTGAATGTACACAGACTTAGGATAAGTCTGTGTCCTAAGTCTGTGTATAAGAGTAGACCAACACAGACCTGTGTCAAATACAAATAGCTAACTATATCGATTATCATGAAATGTTACAATCTCCGATTTTTCAATGTTTTGAAAAAAATTCCTAGAAATATTATACATACGAAAGTACTAAAACATAATTTTAGAAAAATCAAGAATTCTTACTTCAATTTTCATATTGAGATACCTCAATTTGAACTTGAAAATATTTTACAACCGCACATTATTTCCTTACAATCGTTTTTATACATAAAGAATCGATCTGTGGGAACAAAAATATGTTGCTGAACAGATGGTCAAGGGACTGCTTGTCGACATGGTTGACAAAAGGAATTGTTATATATACGAAATAATAAATTTATCAGTGTATTATGTTCAATAAATTAATGCGTGCGGATGTTCATGGTTTAAAAGTGATTCTGTATTTCGAGTTCTATTAAAAATTTGTACTAAAAAATTAGATGGCCAGGTGGTCAAAGGAGTGTTTGTCGACATTGTTGACAGAAGGAATTGTTATAAATATTAGCCGATTCGAAATAATAAATTTATTACTGTATTGTGTTTAATAAATTAATTCGTGAAAATGTTCATGGTTTAAAAGTTATTCTCTATCTCGGGTTCTACTACCTATCATCACTAAAAAATTAGATGACCAGGTGGTCAAGGGAGTGTTTGTCGGCATCGTTGGCAAAAGGAATTGTTATAAACATTAAACAGCCATAGATAATAAATTTATCAATAATGACTATCACGGCGATCGAAATCGCCGGAGTGGAAATAGATGGAGTGGGGACAGTTCCGCGTCGCTGCACAGCTGCGCCTGAACCAGTGATGCCAGAATCGTGGCCCGTGGGTTTTTCTCCTCCGCTGCT